>APFE031391192.1:128284-196657 GCA_000404065.3 Pinus taeda
CTTGGACTCACCAACATCCCTTCAGATTAAGGGGGGGAATGTTGACACCTAATCCTCTGCGATTGGGTGAATTTGGAATGCGAACAGTCATCAAGAAGATGAACTGAGCAGTCACATTCTTTGTATACAACAATAGCTACCTAATGAAATAAATCGTATCAGTTTTTTGCCAAACTGGAGTTACTCCTGGCCTAACAGAGAAGTACCTGCACACAAACAAAAACAAGAACCCATCAAGGCATATGATAATGATCTACTGATTAAAAATAGCCTGGAACCAAATACATGATAAGCATATGAAAGCATCAAAAGACAATACAAACATATGGAAAAAGCTTTTAATACTTTATTAGTAGAAGGAAGAATTACAACCCAATTTGTCTAATTCAGCATCATTCTTCCAGTTCAATCCCATCCTCTCCTCACAACAAGAAAGACACTTTGACATCATTACAATACTTGCAATCAGCTCAAAACTCATACCAGCAGCATCTCTCTACAATTTTCAGCCCCTTGATCACATAGATGAGTGGTCTTTTTATAGGTGAGTGAAGAAGGTTATGCCATCAATGGTGATAATGAATGTCTTTCTAAATTTAGAAATTAGTTCCATGGAAGAAGGGATAGGCGATGATGTTCCTTAACTCCCTTCCTCATCCAAATGCGAACTCAAAGGAGTGGTTAGCCTTGAGAAACTTCTAGAGGCTTCCAATGGATAAGGAATGTTATGATCTTAACCTGCAAGACGATACCAGAATACCAAATATGCGAAGAAATATACCCAGAACATAGAACAATGAGAAATAACAACAACTATTTTATTATTCAGAAAGCCATATTCACTTGCCTCTTCGAGGGGGCAACCTCCAATAGAGCAGAGCTCGACTACAAAATAAGACACGATGCTCCTCGAGGGGAGTCTCTATCCTTTATATAGGATTCATACATGCAATACCATGGGGCAATACCATGGTTCTTATTAATACCATCTAGCTAATGCCATGACCCATTTGCAACTAACGGTGGTCCCTTCATTAAATGTGGGTTAACCACTTACAATTATTAATATGGGCTTTATTGACTCTTTACTTAACTATAACTATGAATCGATCCTATTATATAAATAAGGGGGTTAGGGTGGGACCCTAACATGCCCTCCCCCATAAGAATAGCCTTGTCCTCAAGGCTGAAGTTGCGGAAACTACTGAAGAATAGTGGTTGGTCCCCAGGCTGCATCTTCTGGAGAGGTGTCTTTCCCCTTAACGAGGACTTCCTTGATCATGCGGCCACGCAGGTGCCTTTCGCGTGTATCAAGAACTTGTTCAGGTTGGAGCCAGATTGACCCTTCTTCATCTAGTTCAAGTAGACTAGTTTGAATTCTACAATAGTTCCCAATCACTTTCTTGAGGCATGAGACATGGAAAACTAGATGGATTTTTGCAGTGGGTGGCAAAGCTAGGTTGTAGGCAACTTCTCCAATGCACTGAAGTACTTGATACGGTCCATAGAATTTTGGAGATAGTTTCTGACAACCCTTGTCTTTGATTGATGTTTGCTTATATGGTTGCAGCCTCAAAAATACCTGATCCCCTTCTTAAAATTGGCATTCTGAGCGATGTTGATCTACCTGTTGCTTCATGTGGTTTTGAGCTTGATGAAGACTTTCTCTAAGGTGGGGCAACATGGTTGACGGTTCTGTAGGAGTTGATCCACTGCTTGTACCTTCGAGCATCCCTTGATATAAGAATTAGGGGAAGGAGGGAGTTGACCATAAACTGCTTCATATGGAGTCATTTTGGTGGTGGCATGATAGTTGGTGTTATACCACCACTTAGCTAGAGGTAACCACTGTACCTAGAGATGTTACTTTTGTGAAGTGAAACACCTAAGGTAGGTTTCCAAACATTTGTTGACTGCTTCAGTTTGACCATTAGTTTGTGGATGATAGGAAGTACCGAGTTGTAGTTGGGTACCTTGTAGCCGGAAGAGTTCTTGCCAAAAGTTACTGGTGAAGACTGGGTCACGATCAGACACAATGGAAGTGGGCATGCCATGCAATTTTAAGATCTGATCCATGAAAGATTGAGCGGCCAAAGTCGGTGTAAAAGGGTGGGGTAGGGCGCAAAAATGAGCATACTTAGAAAGTCTGTCCACAACCACCATGATGACTGACTTGTTTCCTGACTTTGGAAGACCTGTAATGAAATCCATAGAAACCTCTATCCAGATTGAGGCCGGGATGGGCAATTGTTGTAATGTGCCTGGGGATTTGACTGTTTCTCCTTTGTGGTGTTGACAAACATCACATTCAGCTACAAAAGTAAGAATGTCCTTTTTCATGCCTGTCCAAAAAAAATATTTTTGAGTGCAAGCATACGTCTTTTGAAAGCCTGAATGTCCTACAGTGGGCGATGAGTGCAACTCTACCAAAATGCGGCTTTTGAGGGTGGATGTTGGTGATATTACGACTCTGTCCTTGTAGTGAAGAATCTCATCCTACCACGAGTAGCCTACTGTGGAATTTGGATCCGCCTGCAATTGATTAATGAGTTGGGAGAGCCAGGGATGTGAAAACCATTCCTTGCGAGCCTCTTCAATCCATTATGGAATGGGAAGGGAAATTGCGAGAAAGGTACTTTCCTCTTCAAATTGGCGGGATAACGCATCTGCTACAATATTTTCACGCCCTTTCTTGTAAATTTCTCATAATCATATCCCAGCATTTTGGCAAGTCATTTATTTTGTTGTGGTGAGGATAGATGTTGCTCCAAAAAATATTTAAGGGCTTGATGGTCTATGCGGATTTGGAAACGACACCCCAATAAGTATGGTCGCTAGGTTTCTACTGCATGTAAGATGGCCATTATCTCCTTCTCATAGGTAGATTGTCCCAGATTCTTCCCACTTAGTTGTTGGCTCGTGAAGGCCAAGGGTCGACCTTCTTGCATTAAGACTGCCCTAATACCCGTACCCGAAGCATCACATTCTATCACAAAAGATTTGGTGAAGTTGGGTACTGCTAAGACTGGAGTGGAACACATGGCATGTTTGAGAGTTGTAAAGGACTTTTGTGCTTCATCATTCCAAAGGAATGAATTTTTCTTGAGGAGTTGAGTGAGGGACCTAGAAATACGACCATAATTGTGGAAAAATTTGCGATAGTAGCCTATGAGACCCAAAAATCCTCTCAGGCTCTTCAAGGTCTTAGGTTGAGGCCACTCCTGCATTGCCTGGATCTTTTTGGGGTCCACCCTGAAACCTTCACGCCCCACAATGTGACCCAAATATTCAACTTCTTCCATGCCAAAAGAACACTTGGACATCTTGACAAATAATTTATGCTTGTGGACAGTTGCAAGAGCAAATCTACATGTTGAAGATGTGCGGCCCAGGTGCAACTGTAGATAAGGATGTCATCAAAGAAAACCAGGACAAATTTTCTGAGATATGGTTTGATCAAGTTGTTCATAAGGCTCTGAAAAGTGGATGGGGCATTACAAAGACCGAATGGCATGACCAGGAACTCATAATGGCCTTCATGAGTTCGGAAAGCAGTCTTTGGAATGTCTACTTCTTTCATGCGAATTTGGTGGTAGCCTAAGCGAAGGTCAAGCTTAGTAAAGAATTGAGCCCCATTTAGTTCATCCAGCAAATCATCAACAACCAGGATGGGAAATTTATCTTTGACTGTCAACTTATTAAGGACCCTGAAGTCTGGACACATACGACATTCCCCATATCTCTTGAGCACCATGACCACCGGCGATGAATAAGGACTAATGCTGGGATGAATGACGCTTGCTTCCCAGAGTTCCTTGATTATTTTTTCTTTTTCATTCTTTTGGGCAAACGGATATCTATATGGGTGCACATTTGGTGGTTGAGCCCTTGGGACCAAAGTAACGCTATGATCATGTTCCCCTCTCGAGGGTGGAAGCTCATGAGGCTTGTCAAAGACTGTCAGATGGTTGTTTAAGATCTGTTGCATCTCAGGATGGATATGAAGAGAATTGGGTTCGAAGGCTTGGATGGCATTAAGTTGAGATATAACTCCATGGTGGCCCTTTTTTAACAATGTTTCCATCCGATGTGAGCTAATGATAGAGGGGCATCCCGCCTGGATTCTGTGGAGGGTATGTGTGTGGTTGTTCTACTTAAAGCTCATATATAACTCCTGGAAATACATTGTGATTAGGCTAGGTGTGCGAAGCCATTCAGCACCGAGGACAATATTTCACCCTCCCATGTGTATGGCAAACATATGGGTCTTTAACTGATAATCCCCCATTTGAAGTTTGACATTTTCACAGCGGCCTTCACATTTCATTGTTCCCCCATCAGCAATTTGGACCTGGAAGTTAGAAACTACTCAGACAAAACAATGCACTGCTTTTGCGACTCTTTGATGGATAAAATTATGTGTACTTCCACTATCAATCAAGACTACTACTGGGCGATACTTAACAAAACCTCTGATTTTGAGAGTTTGAGGCGAAGAAATCTCTGCCAAAGCATGCAGTGAGATATCTGGTTCTTCAATTACATTGTTCTGTTGGTTGTCCTCTTCTTCCTCCTCTGGTTCCTCAAGTGGTGGGGCTTCCTCCGATGGACTGTGATCAGTAGCATCAATTTGAAAGAATTTGGGCTCCTTGCATTTATGCCTAGGGGAGTATTTCTCATCATAGTAGTAACATAAGCCTTGCTTTCTTCTTTCGGCCATTTTAACTGGTGACACCTCTTGAACCTTGAGTGTTTGGGTAGTGCTTTGAGCCTATGGGTGGCGACCCTTGGTGATGAAATTTGGGCGATTGGACTGGGCTGCTAACGCACGTTCGACTTCACGATCTATCCTACAAGCATCCAACCATTAGCTAGGGTGGTGTAGTTGGACGTGGGATTGTGTGGCTTCTTTGAGACCACTAACAAAACATTCCACGTAAAACTCATCGTGTAGACCTCCAGTGCAGAAAGCTAAGGCTTCAAAGGCTGCAATATATTCATTCACTATTCCTTTCTGTCGGAGCTTAGTGAGATGACCCAAAAAGTCAGATTCCTGGTCAAAGCAATCCATAAGAGCTTTTTTGAATGTCTCCCACATCAAGGGCCTTCCATAGCAACGTTGATGCCATTGCCACCATTGCCATCTTTCATTTTCCAAGTACATGATGCCCACACTAAGCTGAGTCACATTATCCAGGATGTAATTCAGATTGAAATATTGTTCCATTTGTGTTATCCATGCGGCCGGGTGAGAGCCATCAAATTTGTACATGTCCAGCTTGGGTGGTCGCGGATGGGATTGTTGGTGGGTGCCCAAGAGGTGAAGCGATTGGCTAGACTCACCCTCACTGTTTTCATTGCCAATATATGCATCCTCGCGTGCCTCCACCTTGCCCTTAGAGAGTGTTGTATTTAAGTTTTGCATCAGTGACATGAGCTCGTTCAATGTTGTTTCAAGTTTTTTGATCCTCTCATTCGCCATAGCTTGAGCTCTAGTTTCTACCATGCACCAATCCGATGTACTGGAAATTTTGGGACCATCCAAATTTTTTGTCTCTAACAATTGAATGGTACCACCTTGCTCAGCTCGTCGTCCTGATTCTGATGGGCTAAGTCACCAATAAGCGCCCCGGGGGAATACTACAGTAGCCAAATCCCAGAAATGTCAATGCTGCCAAAAGTCCTGTGAAAATCATGACTAGGTATAGGAACCCACACAACTACTCAGATCTGGATGGCCGATCTAATGGTTCTGAGAGATATGAATGGTTGAACTAATAGATCTTAACAGCAGAACTGATTTCTGCAGCGGATCTGATGGATCTAATAGATCCGAATGGTTGTTCTGATAGATCTAAACGGCAGAAATGATTGTTGCTACTGCGAAAAAACCCCACTTGCGAGATCTGATCTTGCAAAGATTATGCTTGATCCAGAGATAGAAAAGGGAACTATGGTCTCTAGGAGTGTCAGGTGCTACAGATCGCAATATACATAAGGGTCTGACAGTAGTACTCGGCCCAATTTTTCAAGGCACTAACCAAGGAGGATCCACTGTACCCTTAGCCGTACAACCCGACTATCCTATTGTATGCGCAAGTAATCTCTCTAAGTGTTGTTCTCGGTGTACTATAGTAGCAATATGGCTGACGGTTTATCTACGGCGAGGTTTCAAGGGAGCTAGGGGGCTTCCAATATACCCAGAGGGTACTTGGAAGATAGTTCATGCGCGGTTCTGTCTAATGCGCTACTACTCGAAGGGGTACCCACAGGGGTTACAAAGGAGTCCAACAAGCGTGACCACCTCTTGTATTTCTTGCATGCATTCCTCCCCAAATCCATAGGTTTATGCGCTCAACGACAAATCCCGTGGTTTAAAGACGCCGGAACACGTCTCTAGCCAAAAACAAAATTTTGCTAAAAGTTGGAGATCCCACCGGCCCTGGAAAGTGCTTTGATACCACTTGTTATGCTCTTAACCTGTAAGACGATATCAAAATACCAAATATGTGAAGAAATATACCCAAAATATAGAACAATGAGAAATAACAAGAAGTATTTTATTATTCAGAAAGCAGTGTTCACTTGCCTCTTCGAGGGGGCAACCTCCAAGAGAGCAGAGCTCGACTACAAAATAAGACAAAATGCTCCTTGAGGGGAGTCTCTATCATTTATATAGGATTCATACATGCAATACCATGGGGAAATACCATGGTTCTTATTAATACCATCTATCTAATACCATGGCCCATTTGCAACTAACTGTGGTCCTTCATTAAATTCGGGTTAACCACTTACAATTATTAATATGGGCTTTATTGACTCTTTACTTAACTATAACTATGACTCGATCCTATTACATAAATAAGGGGGTTAGGGTGGGACCTTAACAAGGAATCTTCAAACCCTCATGAAAATTTGTTCAAATTCGCCCAGCACAGGCCAAAGAAGGACCAAGTGCGCTGCATAGCACCCTGACAGTGTATGGTTTGCATTGCAGCACACTCTAAAGAAGGCCTACCTACACTGATCTTCTTATAGGCAGTTTTTGGATATTTTCAGTGATGGAACTTCTTAAGAAGTGAGGCATTTTGATGTTCAACTTCTTTAGGGCATGTAACAACTGCATTAGGGGTTGATGGGCCCTAATAGTATTAATCTATAAGTTGGGGTTGATGTTTCCAAATGGATCTATAACATTACCACAACTGGTGAATCGCATGGATGCACACTTCTTTACTCCCAACAATAATGTGAACACTACAGACATCATGAAGCGTTGGGTAAACGAGCCATCGAAGTTCAAGTCGAAACCCAATCAAGTCTACAAGACTAAGTCACTCAGGAAGGCCTACCAACTCTTGATCATCTTTGCATGTTGCCTATATTGTTAAGAGAGAATGTACACTTTTCCGCAGAGTTGGGTGGTTGTGTTGGATCAGTTGGCAAATGAAGGAAAGCCATTCAACTGGACGGACATGTTGGATCTTCAGCTGAAAGTGCATGTGTGTAATGCTTGGAATCCGCCTATGGATGAGCAAGCGAGATTCTATATGTCCGCGTACCTTCTTGATGTAATCTGAGCCCAGCAATAGTTTCGTGGCATGGGTTGGACATGGACACCATCATATGATGATGTGAACATCTATTGCAAGTTTCTCTCTGAATGAAGCTACCGGGAGTCATGGTGAGTCTATCTGACCACTTCATCACCCCGGTGTACAAGATGATATTTGAGCAGGTTCCACCTTGCATGTCCCAAGAAGTGATGCAAGAATTTCTTAACATTGCAGATTGGTATGCCTCACTCGATGCCACCTTCATCAAGATGTTTGGTGGAGAGAAGTCTTTGCATGTGCTACCAAGGTTTGCCATGGATAAGTTGGTCATGCAAGAGGTTTCATATCACATCTCCACAGGGTTATCAATAGAACTGCATAAGAAGAAGTGTTGGAAATAATACTAAGAGGGGGGGGGGGTGAATCAGTATTATCACATTAATAAAACTTTTTCATTTCCATAATCAGATTCATATATGCTACTTCCACAACTTTCTTATGATTAAGTTAATTGATCTTCAATGAGTGCATTAGAACATTATCAACCATATTATCAGTTAACAGATGCAGTAACATAGAATAGATCATCACACATAAGGCACACACATGAACACCATGATATAAGGTGGAAACCCAATGCGGGAGAAAACCACCTGCTGCAAGTCATCTCAATCTTCTTCTTAATAAGAAAATCCTTTTACAATATTTGTACTGGTGCAGTCTTATACCAGTACGGGAGCTACAACGCCCTTTGCTCTTGTACTAGCCGATCCATTTACTAGTACACAGGCTACAACCTGCAGAGAGCTACAACTCTCTCTCGTTTTCCAGTCTCTCCTGGAAGGGAGCTACAACCCCCTTTGCTCTTGTACTAGATTGAGTACTAGTACGTAGGCGCCGGCCTACAATCTTCTCTCCTCCAGGTACCACGTTTCATCAATTTTCATACTAGATACACTGAAGCACAACACACAATCTGAAAGGCCACGTTTCATCCAATTTTCATACTGGACCCAACAACAACATTGAAGCTCATAAACAATCTTCTGAATTACCCAAGCACTAGATCAATACATATACAAGTGAGTCATCAACTAGATCTAGTCCATCAGATTACATAAAGATGAGTCATTAAGAACTAGATCCATTCATCCATCAATGTATAAACATTTAATCAATCACTGCTGTTATTAGAACTTAATACCAGAAATCAGACATCACTTCAAAACCCAAAACACAGCAATGATAAACATGGATAGCTAAGTAGATTTCATGAGAAGTACGCAGTTTCACCCATATAACAGCTGCGTATAAGTACGCATTGTTTCCAACTGCTTCCCAGCGTACGTGCGCACACTGCCTCACAGACTTCCTGCGTACATGCGCTCTGTGTCCAATGAACTGCCTGCGCCCCTCCGCATCTGCAGCGCTTCTGGGACTGCGTATCTGCGCACCTGCAGTGCTTCTGTGTCTGCGTATCTCCGCACTTTTCTTTCACTGGACCTGCGTACCTCCAGGTATAGATAATTTCAAGACTTCAAGAATAACCCAGACTGTCAGATCTACAGATCTGAAACATGCGCCGAGGAGATATCAACCCATTAGTAGATCCGGCTTGTAGTTCTCATGTTTCTCCTTGATTTAGATCTAGCTATCTCTCATAACCCATCACTAGAATTTCAGATCTAGTTTCTTAAGATATTCAACCCAAGCATACACTAGCCGACTGATCTCCTTCCTCTTATATAGGCAAGATCTTCCTAAAATCATGGATCATGGGGCTCAATAATAATAATAATATAAAACAATACCACGGGCCGAAACCATAATAACACAATTCCGTCAGCTAAATACCAAGAGTTAAACATAAGAAACCCCACGTGTGCTTTTCTCTGCCTTGAAGTAAGTGAACTGGGGGTACACACCTCCTGAACGGGATAACTGCGGGTATGTACGCACTTTATGTAATATCGGCCTGCGTGTACGCACCTTCTGTAAGGCGTACCTGCGTACCCCTTATTTTCTTCAATATTTGATAGCTGATCATCAATCTCTGCTGCTGACTTGAAGTACTATGATCTATCACCTGAATGGGTTGCCATCAAGGACAACACTTTAGCCATAATGCCAACAATCTCCCCCTTTGGATTTGATGACAAAGCTTACTTGTGAACTGTCATCTGATCCCTTTTGCTGTCCAGTAACCCATGCACTCTGTCACATCTGATATTTCTTATATAGATTCATCTGAATGTATACAAGTGAGATGATCTTCTATGAGAGGGTTGCCATCAAGTACAACACATGCATCATAATGCCAACAAGAAGAAGGCACCATGGCATGTTCTTCCTTTGTGGATTGGATTGTACAAGATCCTAAGCTTGAAGGATGTGGATGCCAAGTCCGAGGACTTGAAGAAGTTTGAGTTTGGCACCAAGAGTTTCAATCTATATGATCCCCACTGCATATGCAAGAACCACTGTGCAAAGGTATATTATCCATGGATCCACGGGGCATGTCATTGGCCATAGAAAGACCCTTGGAGGTATTGCTACAACTCCTCTAGGCTTAATGAACGGTTAGTGTGACTATAGAATGAAAATCAACTCTGCAGGCAGCAACACCACAGGAAGCAGTAACAATAGCAGTAGTGAGCAGAAAACCAACGTAGGACAAAGGAAAGAGGAAGATTGTCAAGAGTGTGCAAAGATTGAGAAAAGCTACAAGTTCAGAGAAGATCATCTTGTTGAGAAAGTAGCTTTGGAGATAGAGGTGAAGAGGTGACAGTGCGAAAGGAGAGTAGAATGAAGGAAGGGAGATAAGAAAAGGTTGGAAGATGCAAAGAGGAAGTTGCAGGAAACATAAAATAAGTTGAAAGAACAGAAGGAGCTGAGGAGAGAAAGGGAAGAGAAGAAAAAACAGAAACAAGAGGAAAGGAAAGGTGCAGTGACAAAGAAAACAATGCCTATACAGGTTGAGAAGTCAGAGCAGCCAATAGATGAAGAAGAGGGTGAGCAGATGTAGGTTCGGGAACTTTATCAGCAAATTGAGCACATGGTTGAAGCAACAGATATGGAGTTGGAACATGATCCACAAGACGAAGACACCCACCTCATGCCAAGAGCATCTGAGGTCACCCTGTTAGGTTCCTATACCAATAGGTGTCATTTTTCATGATTGACATTGAAGAGCTCTAATATGTTCATACCTTTGGTTGGTTGCTAAGGTTTTCCATATTCCCAAGAAATCAAAAAATAAAAAAATGAAAAGAGGGTATGCCCTAAAAGAAAAATCAAAGGTCAAAAGAATGAAATGGTCAAGAAAATGAAAGAAATGAACCCCACACAAAGGACCAGGAAAGTGTGCAAGTCCAAAAAGCCACTCCTATTCAATTTTTGCAATGATCTTATGGTATGCAACTACTGATTCATGCCACCATTAATGAATGGAAAAATAGCTTAATCTTGGTCAGTTCATGTTTGAATTTACTTGTCTTAGAGATAGAGAATGAAACCTATCCAAATTGTTCAATCTTGACAGGTGAATAGCTAGGTAGAGAAGCAAAGGAGCTCAACTGCTAAATCTAAGCCCTTGGAAGTTATAAGGGTAGATATAGATAGGTCTCTCATGTAAAGAAAAGAAAAACTGAAAAGGAGTTTGCTAGTCCAAGTGCACCCAAAGAAAGGAAGAAAAAATGTTAGGAATAATAGGTTGAGTAGGCAGTTTTGGTGTTGCAGAAGCATGATTATGGTTAATTTTGTCTCTCAAGGATGTTTATCTTATCATTATCAGAAGTACCATGGCACATGTTTGGTTACAAGTCAATTGAAGCATGACTAACTTCCCTTCACCCTTTTCCCAAAATCACTTACTAACCTCCCCCCAAGGATATTGAGATCTGCTCAATGCTCCTAGATCACTCCATTCCATGACAAAGCCTGAGCAAAATGACATTCTTGCTGTAGGCAAAGAAGCCACATTTCCTGTGTAAAACCTTTGTTTTCTCCTTAAGCCTAAGTTTTAAACTCTATCACTTAGCGCTCTTTTGCAACATATCCCTCAAATTGACTCCTAACCTATACTATATAAATCCCTTATACATTCCCCTTCCCCGTATTAATATATCTATGAAATAAAATCCCAAAAAAAATTACTATCCCACCCCCGGCTAAGCTATAGCCATATTTTGTTGTTTTAAATGGGATTATAGGTTCATCTGGAACATTATGATAACCCTCCCCGCGCGCGAACATTCAAAGGTTAATTAACATCTGGTTAATTAACTGTTAAACACCCCAACAGCCAATAAAAATCGCCCCGGGAAGCCTTACACCATGGTTTATATTACATGGGTCCCACGCCATAGCCCTGACCCATCTCTAACATACCGCCGACCATTGGATTTGATCCCATTGATCAGATGGCTAATGTGCATATCGCAAGCCCCTCCATCACTGAAGTTTATCGCTCGGGGAATGGTGGTATTTCCGCCGTACCAGGGACGCGTGGCGCCCTCCCGCAGTGCTCACTGCCCTCCCCTCCAAAACCACCTCAGCCCAAAAGCGGTGCAGGCCAATACCGCTTACCGCCCTCCGCTGACCCCCCCCCCGCTGACGTCACGACCACGTCATCGCCACGTTACCCCGCTACGTGACAAAATATTCTGTCATGCTGACGTCACCCAACTAAAAAGTGCCAAAAGGCCGCCAAAGTCAATTTTTGTTAAAAGCTGTGAAAGTGTCGTTTTCACTCATTTTCACTTGTTTTCCTACGGAACCATTGCATGCGATTTACGTCCAAGCAACTGCTCGATCACACAGTCCGCCACCCAGCCAAATCAAGTCCACAGTCTGGTTCACCAGCTCGTCCTGCAACCTGCTGAGTGCACAATTCACCCGTAAAGACAAGTATTTACCGTATTTCTTACCAAACCCTATAAATTTCAATTTTCTCTGTGTAAATCTTCCCGAGGAACCAAGTATGAGTCCAATTCATCTCGCTGCCTTCAAACAAATACACCATAACCACTGTTATTTTTCCCATTTTCTTGAAAAAGCCCCACCCCTAATTCAAAAATACAAAAAACAGAAATGGAGGCTCCGGTGGCCCTCAATGTCCCACCCCTTAATGCACCACACAAAGACTTGGAATGGTTAGCCCTGGCTGATTGGGATTTTCAAATGAAGGACTTAATTGGTCACAAGCCCCACCTCCAAGCATTTTGTGAAATTAGGAATAGTTGCCGAAGCAATACTGATGTCTATGGAATATGGGAATCCAACATGCCCATGTACTACCTCCCCTCAGTAAATGTATTCCCTGATATTATCCACCAATGTTGAGCCAATGTTGAGCCTACCCAAAGAGCAGTTATGACTCCATCTGGAAATTTCCTCTTTTACATTACTCCTGAGTCCATAAATGAGATGCTACACTTCAAGCCCACTCAGCCTCTGGCTACTCTTTCCATGGGCTTCTTGCTTGACCAAGGTGCTAAATTGCCAAATTCAGAGATAACCAGAATAGCTCAATTATTCATGAAGCCAGATTGCTAGCCCCAACAACCTCCTCCTTATCTGGATTCTTGGTTCACTGAAGTAGGAAGATTCCTTGTTGACATGTTACCCTACATCTTAGGATTTAAAACCAGTGAATTTGTTGATGAGACCACCTTAGTTTTGTTGTCCATATTTACTCTAGGACAACCCCCTGCTGTCAAATATGATTATGCCATTTTCATAGCCAATAAGATACATGAGCAATTCATGATTCTAGACAGAGAAGGAGTCTTCAAGTATACCTCTTATATATATCATCTATTTCTCTATTATCAAATAGAGAGCTTTCAATTTCCCATCAGAAAATTGGATTCTAAAGGAGAGCGAAGGTCTGTGATATTTTGGACTTCGATCTTCCACGAGGTCCATGATTCCCCTTATACCTATTGTGAATTCATTGACTTGTTTATACATCCAACCTCCTCTCTACTGATGAGAACTCCTCCTGCTAGGCTCTCTGGTGATATGCAAAAGATTTTACAGCTCTCCAAAAATTACAACATAGGTGATTGGTACTTCTACCAGAATCACACAGAACTCAGATTTTATGGATGTGAGCTATGCCCTTTCAAATTGCCCAAGTATGTACCTATGAGGTTATTTTCTTTAGAGTATTTCAGGCAGATAATCAGTCCAAATATCACACACTTTTGCAATGCTAAGAAAAAGGCTGAGTTGAAAATTAAAAACTAACTAGGCCCCTTTATTGTCCATAAGAGGGAAGCATGGGAGGAAGCTGAGCAGATTTTAGGGGAACAACTTAAGTTGAAACAAAGTTTCTATTGGGCACCATATGACCCCAATCATTTCATAAGTGAAAGAAGAGTGAAAAACAGGATGTCAGCATACGTTCACCATAAGATCCCTCAAATTCAACAATATGCTAATCAACAAGAATGGATGGAAGGCACATTATTTGAAGAAATTACTGAGGAATAGAAATTGGAAAAAGCCATGAAAGAGCTTGAAAAAACTCTTGACTTGGACTCTTTTGGGCAGGTATCCTTCAAGCTACCTCAGCACACAGGAGGTGATACATCCTTTGCCGGAACTTCTCAGCAGCCCACACAAAAAGCCAGCACAAGGTCAGCAAAGGGCAAGGAAGTAATGGACGCAGAGCAGGACATCATGACAGACCAGCCAGCAACATCAAAGGAACAAGGCCAAGGGCAAGTTCCTACACTACAGAAAAAGGCACCTGAAATCCCTGCACTACAAACTCCTCTAAATTAGGAAAAGGGAAAGAAAATGGATAGGCAAGAAGACACTCTGATCAGTGGTTCTGCAGAGCAGCCAGGGGCGAAAAGGCAGAGATTAAACCCCCTATCGGAGGAGGAGTTTATTGAGGAGACCACAGACAGTTTAAGGGGAGAAAGAATCGTCAGCTAGGATAAATCCCCGGTCATAGAAACATTGTCTAGTTCACACAAGCAGGAGATTGAAAGACAGCATAATGTGGAATTTTCATCCACCAAGCCACAAAGCAAGCAAGGTTCTGACATTAAGAGGACATTTACTAAGATTAAGGCAAAGAATGACCCAATAATAATTCAACTTTATAATCACTTGCTAAAGATTTCCCCCACAAATCAACAAAGGTTAATGGCAGCATATGACATTCAAGAAGTAAAAATGATCCTTAGTCACTTTAAGCCCAAAATGCAATAGCCACAGTCAGCTGCTCATTACATCAAGACCAAACTGGGAGTGTTAGCTAAAGACATTCATCCAATGGACCAGATTGAGTTGCATAAGCAAACCGGAGAAATGGTCTACTCCACATTGGCAGATAAAGCATTATTGACTCACAAATTGCAGAATTCATTGAATAATACCTCTGCCCAGTTGGATTTAGAAAAGGCTTCCTCTTTAGCCAAGGATAACAGAATCAAGTCCTTGGAAGAGATTATCATTGAGCTGGGACATGATCCCAAATATGCCAAAAGGCATAAAGGCATTAATAAAAAAGAAGGAAGAAGACATTGCAACCCTTAAGAAGCAACTGAAGCTCCCTATTACTATGCATCCACAAACCACAGAAGTTGTGCAGCAAAAAGCAGAGGAGGACATGATGGACTTGCTGATGAGGATGAATCAAAGATTAGATGAGACAGAGCATGCATTAGAGAAAGTTTTACAAGAAAAGCAGCCACCTAAAATACATCCAACAGTCACAACTGCTCCTCCTACAGGTATAACAGCAGTGCCTCCCACCGTCCCGACATCAACAGCAGAGATCATAACAGGAACATCAGTAATAGCAGCAGGCAGAAGTACCACCATGACAAAAGAGGAATTAAAAAAGGCAATGGAGGAATTAAAACTACAAGTGTCAGAGTTGAAAGAGACCAAAGAAAAATTGGCAAAGTTAGAAATAAGCTATGATAAATCCAAAATGATTGTGGTAGAAAAGACAAGAGAGGTTAAAGCATTAGAGAACAAGGTAAAGGCATTGGAAAAGGACCTCTCTTTAGATAAGCCTCTGGGAGAAATAAAGGGCATTTTGTGGGCTAACATCAGTCAATCCATCTGTAATGTGTGGAGGTCTATTCAGGCTATATATGAGCAAATTGACTTAATAGCAGCAGCCCAAGTAGAAATTCAAAAGGCCATGACTTTATTGGGACATATGCCCGAATAGGCCAACAGGCTAATCCATTTTTTGAACACCAAGACCAGTGAAGAACTAGCAGTACTGGACATCAGAGACAGGACAGGTACCATTCTAACAATCAAAAGAGTTCTGACCATGAGAACCCTGATGCAGAATTTGGAGAGGAGGTGGCAGGATATGCAAGTGGAGATAGATTCTTTTATAGAAAGATTTGCAGTTTTGCATGAGAGGGCCTTGTCAAGTTTGTTGGGAAGTAATCAATGCTTGTTGAGACAAGTTGAGTACACACACAGGTTAAATAAACATGTTGCTGATCAAGCAAATGCTTCATCAAGTACTCCAGCAGAGAAGGCCCTTCCATCTGGCCAAACCCTCTACAACAACTTGGAAAATTTATTTTATATTGAACATGAAGTAAAACATCTTTTTTCAGTCCAGCGTAACTTCTACAGGTACACAGATGCTGATGAAACTTTGAGAAAGCTGCAAAGACATAAGTTACCAGAGGATCACTGGTGGCAAAGCATGTTGGAGATCCTATAGGCATATCTTTAATTCCTCTTATATCTTTGAAAAATGGAAGTCTATACTACGTGCCATAAAGCGGAAAGCAAGAATGGACGAGAATCACGCAGGGCAACAACGCATTGAAGCAAAATTAAATATAGCCGAGAAGGTCGGGGCAGCAGCGCAGAACATCAGTGGAAAACAGCTACCAGCCGACCCACTTAGCCTAAAGTCAACATATCTCACCAACTAAAGCAGCCAGCACAACAGCAGTTACTTCTTCATTTATTCCTCCCTGTTTTCAAGATCATTTATTTCTCCTCTTGAGTTGGTAGAATGAGTTATTACTAGATATTATCTCTTTGAGATATTTTGTAAACACTTTTGTATAAATACCTCCCCAAGTGAAGTATTCAGGGTTGGTGATACATTTCTTAGACTACTCTGAAAACTTTCTGAATACAAAAGCTGTTGGAATCAATTGTCGCTGGACTCTCTTGATGTGAAATTTGTGCTGAGGACCATGCTACAGAATTATTGAACCATTTCATGGATCAATAAGTCTCTTCTAACTTGTGTTTTACTGTTTCTGTATTTACTATATCATATATGTTTCATGATCTGAATAACAGAGAAAAAGAATAGCTCAAAATTTGCTTGTTTGCATTCTGTGTTCAGTCTCTGTTATTATTAATGTTTTCTTCAGAATTAGCATAAATGGGAATTCTTAACTGCTCATGTTTCCCCTGGTTCTTTCATATTGATTAAATGCTAAGAAATTCTTAATTGCTTCTTGGTCATAATCATTCACTTTACCTCTATTAACATGATGAAGGATTCTTAATTGCCCTTCACCCACTGACTCCATTCCATTTGTTTCCAGCTTATAAATTGTTCCATGATTGATTACCTTGCTATGTAGTACCATCCTCTGTTAAAGAAACCACATCCAGCAGTTCATCCTCATAGACTCCATTAGCCCAATGGACTGAACTTCTCAGACGTACACCTCTGTTCTATTAAAGATCACCATCCAAAACTCAAAACCAAACCCTTGTACTTCATAACTAGCCTAACATACTTAAAAAACAAAGCTAAATTATAAAGAGAGAGCCCTCTCTCGATGCAGGTTGGCTAGAACCTGTATCTAAAAGATTGGTCTGTGGTTATCTTGGTCGTATTCCCTTTTCTTACAACTTTTGGGGAACAACCTGAGTGATAACACACCCCACAGTCTTTGCCACCTCCTGAATCAGAACTAGTCCCGAGCGAGCAAGGAGAGGTTGTCCTCCTTGACGATGATATGGAGATGGATGTGTACAATCTTTCATTTGATAAGTCACAACAAAGGATTGTACAGGTGTGAAGAAAGAAACTCCCAGATGATCACGCATCACCTGCACACATAGAGGAAAGGGTGATTGTTGCAGATGTTAAAAGACATCCAGCTATCATGGCCGATGCTTCCAAGTCTTATGTAGAAGCCATGAGTTTAATGGTCAAGTTCTTGATAGCAGAGAATGATCGAATGGCAAAGGACTTGCAAGAGGCCAAGCGGAGAACATAACAATCTACAGGATCTGCTAGGGTAGAGAAGAAAAAAGCGATGCTTATTGAAGTATCGACTCTTGGGACCACCATGCGGAAATTGTATGGCAGATTTGTCTACGTGCATAAGGTGGTTTTCCATCTATATGGTTTTCAACAACAGAGCGCAAAGATAGCCCAAACTCTCAAAGACATCCATGTGGCTATCACACATGTACATGAATGGACAATGAGGTACAAGGGAGCCCCCTTTACTTGCAGAAGATAATGAAGTTGCAGGCAGAGCTAAACAAAGAACAAATTCAGATGTTGATCTAGAATTATGAGCAGTGCCCTCTACTCATCACCAGCATTGAGGCTTCCTATGCACGGTTGTTCAAGATTCTGGGTGTCATAGTGAGGACACACAGGATCCCTTCAATCGGAACTCTCACTCAAGCCATGAAGAAGAACCAAGTCCTGCTAAAGATCGATAGGTACATAGAGAAGTTGATGCGAGAGGCCACCATTGATGACTTGTTGTTGAGCGCAGAAAACATGCAGAAGTACATCGATGATCCAACCATACTCAGAAAAATGTTGTGCATGCTTCAAGATGATTTGGACAGAGGTTCCAAATCCATATATCTAGAAGCCATGGAGGCGAGAATCCGTTTAGAGAAAGACATCACCAAACAGTACGGGGACACAATAGCACAATACCAAGCTTGGTATCAGTTAGTCATCGAAGACCATCAAGAGGATGTTTCCTAGTTGGTATTTCCCCAAGACCCCGAGTGATGATGTTTTTCTGATTAGGCTGGCTTGAGCCTATTTTGTCCCACATGGGTACATGTGAAAATTGTATTATTACTTGTAAATATATTGTAAGTTAAATTCCAAGTATCATTAGTGGAATGTGAACAGTCACTATGTAATGTAAAGAGTTATTTGTAAAGGTGTTGAAGAGTCATGAAGGTAGTCAAAGAGTCAAAGGGGAATGTCAAGGGTCACCCTACCCTTTGTTATATATAGAACCTCATAACTCATAGTACAAGCATTTGGGAGCCAACCTTTTGGCTAGGCATTGCTTAGAGAAGGCTTGGAGGGTATTGTGACGAGCCTTGGCTTCTACATAACATAGAGCAAATACATCTCTTTGGAGGAGCAGGTGGTGTTGACTGTAATGTTCCACTATTAGGGCTAGTGGTTTTCAATGGTGTATGTGTGGACGGAACTTTCACTTAATAATATAACTGAGCCAGCATTTCATGCATATGTTGTTATTGTAGTTCGACTATTTTGGTTACTTTAGCAATGTATGTTATTTAACTTAAGCATTTGTGTATGAACTATTTTGTACGCAATTGTATGAATCTTGTTGAAGATGTGTTGTTGTATTGACCCATCACTTTGGATCGTGGACTATCCGCTTCCATCCTGTGATGTCTTTCTGCTCGTGTGTTCCTTTCAGGATGCGTACTATTACATGCTTCGAAGGGACACACTTCCTTTTCCTCTTTGTGTGTTAGAACCCCCATGCATCTCAATTGACTCACTGCAAGGTCACACACTTGCTTCCAACAAAGTTATCATACTTACCTCTGCGCACTACCGCAGTCAATGCACTACTTTACTACCCATTGTTGGGACTCCTACACCAAACAGTCTGAGGTTTAGTGGGGACTTCTTACCGAGGGGATCCCTTGACATGTTGGCAGGTCCAACACCTTCAACAGACCCTCAAGACATTACTCAATTTTGCGACACAATATGATCTAGAAAATACATAGACTTGATAAACACTAAGACTCACCTAAGACATTGTCAATGAATTTCACCCTAACTTTGGGGTTATAACTGGGAGAAAAACTCTATCAATTATGTGTATTTATAAACACATTATTCGATGAGGTTAAAAAAAATCTCTATGATGAAATCCTTTGACAAAAATCAAAATTTTACATAGGTGTTGTTACATGGCTTAATAGTCATACTAGAATCATTTACAATGAACTTGCAGAATTTGGGTTTACAATGACAAAATTGGTAGGTGAATGATGATAATGATCCTTGAAAAAAATTGTCTGTTGTTTTGTACTCTGCTTCTTGGACTATTGACAAAATGTAGTTAACATGCATAATATGAATTTATATGTCTCGGAATGCTCCTAGCTCATACGTGTGAAGTGGTGGAATTTAATTAAGTATTTTCTCTAAATTCTCAACAAGTTGAAATAGCTAAATTATGCCTCAATTTCCATCCATATGAAGCATAAACTCAAAATTCCAAAATATGGGTTTTGTTTGTAGCATGTCAAATTAAATCCCATGTAAATGGTTTCTCAAAATTCAAAACTTTTTGTGAGTTATGGTCGGATCTTCAATAGAAAATTTCCCATATTTACATTAAAACCCAAAATTTTAGCAAACAATCGAATTTCACCTCAATTTATGTGCAAATAGAGGCAAATCACAAAATTTTGGGAATGGGTTTTGTGTGTGATGGCTTAATTTTGTTGAACCATGAGCAATTTTCTAAATTTCGAAAAGGACTAGGAGATATGGTTAGATCTTTGAGTCAAAAATGCTCAAAAATCATATTTCACCTAGGACAAATACAACACCCAGATTTGCAAAACAACAAATTTAGTTGTTTTTCCAGTTTGTAGATGATTCTAAATTATCTAAAGACTTATTTTGATCCATCCATTCCATATCTCATGTATAAATAAGGGAGGAAGGAAGCACAAGGGATCATCTTTTCATATAGTAGGAAAATTTTGATAATTGTATGAGAAAGTCGAAGATTTTTTTGTAATCAGAGATTTCATTCATTAATGGAGATTATTCTTTGATGTTAACATCTTTCCATATTTTGCATTAAGTAGAGTTCTTCAAGAGCATTAGCTAGGACAAGTAGGCCCCCTCGATCTGGTAATGTCCCTGTTTTTATTGCTTTGTAAATTACTTTTTGTGTGATTGGAATTTTTAACTCTGCAATCTAATTTTGTTATTGGTGTGTCTAGATTTTGCAATTTGGTTTTAGTTCCGACACTTAGATTCCAGAGATAACTCAAATTGATAGCCTCCCTCATAGAGCATTGTCACACTACACACAATTCTATTTGTACAAATTGATAGCCTCCCTCATAGAGCATTGTCACACTACACACAATTCTATTTGTACTTCTTTCATGTGTTTTCAATTTGCATATTTTCAATTTGTAATTTTGTTTTTGTGTTCAACGTGCATTTGATCAACGTTCTTTTCTTCACCCTTGCATTGATTCTCATCACCATTGATCACCCCTTTCATCATCTCCATTCATATCTGCATTCCAATCCATTCATTGCGTCTTACTTCTGGTGGTGTCAAATCATATTAATATTTGAGCATTAGTGTTCTGTTAGAGCTTTGGAGTTATTTTAAATAAAAAGAACAAAAACTTAAATCATAGACTGCCTAAGTTGCAGGAAACGTGGGCCTAGGGGTCGTTTCCCTGGGGAAACGAAACGGAAACGTGTTTCCCCGTACCGTACGGCGTGTAAACGCGTTTCCGTACGTACGGGCGCGTTTCCCGAAATGGAAACACGCCCGTACGTACGGAAATGCGTTTCCACGCCGTACGGGCCACGTTTCCATCAAATTGACACTTGTTTTTTAAATTTTTTTTTTTTGCTAATTAATTTTTAATTAGTTTAGGGTTTCTAATGACTTCTAGAAACCAATTCTAAAGCTATAAAATAGCAGTGCCTCTCATTTTCTCATCACACTATTAATGCTTTATGATTGCACATATATATATTAATAATTTTTAAATGTTTTTAATAATATATAATATATATTTATATATATATATATATATTATATATATATATATATATATTTTACTATATATATTCGCTTTCCCATTTTCCAAAATTTGGGGAGGTCGCGTTTCGTTTCGCTTCCGCGTTTCGTTTCACTTCCCGTTTCCCTTTTCGTGCAAACTTAGTAGACTGCATATATTATTTTTAATTTATAGTGTTTTGTTTTTTTATCAATCTTTTCTATATATTGTGTTCTTATCCTCCATTCCTTCTTATTTCACATTTGTTTACTATTTGATTATCATTCAAATATATATATATTATATATATATATATATTATATATATATATATATATATATATTATTTATAATATATATTCTAGCCCGTGTTGATTGTATATTCTATGTATGATCTTTTGAAGTCAATCATAGAAGCATTCTCCCATTTTCCATGATTACTCTTTGTTGAGTTCCATAGTCCATATTGAACATCTTAATTTTAGGAGTGTACAGCGTGTTTGCCTAAGATTGGTTTTCAGTTTGTTTTGTTTTCCCATAGTCTATTACTTTGTTTCCTTTACTTGCTTTGCATGCTTTTGTTGTAATTGTTGGCATTAGTTCATTTCAGTGTTTTATTCACATGCCTTGCCTTTCCTTTCTAACATTTGGTTTTAAAGAGTTCTAGGACTAGAATTATAACCTTCTACCATTTAGATATAACCTGCATTGAGTACTTGAAAACTTTCCCATGAGCAATGAAGGATAGTACTCTGGAGCCAAGCCAAGAGGTGAAGTGTAAAGGCTAGATTAGATCACCCTAAATCTCATGCGCTTTTTTTCATTTCAAACCCTAAAAAATTGTTTTTTATTCTCAACCAGGTTAGATTAGATTCGGGCTTTGATCTTGCATATATTTTGCTAGTGCCTCTAAGTTCACGAGCCCCGATTCAATGATTTAATTTTGCATATATAAAACATATATTTTGACTAACAAACTTTCCCTAAGATATTTCAGCCTTCCTGAGGCAGAAGTTAGTGTATTTCTCCTATATTGATCAAGTCCTCTAAGGCAAAGTTTGGTCACTTCCTAATGAAAAAATTTGGTGATCTTCCCAAGGACAGTTTGGTCATTTTCTGAGGCAACTTGGCCCTTTTTCTTGAGGCAAACTTCGGTGGTTTTATGCTAAATCTAAGGCATTAGCATTAGGTGATTTCTCTTCTATCAGTGATTTCTTGTGAATCCTTTTTACTTGTTTAGATTATTAGTGTTCTTCTTCATCAAACAGTAACCAATGCATGAACATAAATAAACAAGAGACAGCATGTAGATTATGAGCCAGGGCCAAAACCTCTCACTCTTTGAGAGGAAAAACCGCACAAATTCTTCTTATAGAGATTTCAATTGACGAATACCAAGACCAAGACCCTTGACTTGTTAGCCACTCCAAGACCAAGCCACAAGTCCTCTTGGTTGTCTTCTCTTCCTGTTGACTCATCTTCCTCTTTGATCTTTTGAGCATTCAGATATTGACATCACTTAGATCTCATCTACATCTCTTCTCGTGAGACATTCTTACTATCATCATCAATGAACTGTGGTTGTACCAAACTGCGCTTGATGTGATACCTAGAAAGAGAGACTCTTCACTATAGAAAGCATCTCATTGTCCCTTTATCTTCCTTCATAAAATCATGTGATCACATCCAAATATATCTTGTTGCCACTGTGTACCGAGCTTCAGAAAAATTTGAACTGTGTTATCATGGCCCTTCAATACCCCTTGTTGTCATTGTGATCTGAACATAAGAGGGATCTGAATTCCCTACCCAATCTCCATTCTTGTGCCTTAGATCAAGCTCTTTTCTTACATCTGAACTCTATATTTATTCTGTGAAATCTCAAAGGTATCTGAGGTCTTCTCACTATGCCAGAGATATGCAGTTCTTTGTTCTACCCAACCGAAAAACTTAGAGATAGATGTGAAATCTTCTTATTGTGGAATAGGCTAAGGTGGGTATATATAGTAGTATGTTTATATACATAAGCCGACATGAGTTTATGAACCGGCGTGTCTCCATAACATGAGCCGACATGAGTTATTATTTCATTTTGTATAACGACATAGGAAGAGGAGGATTGTGCTTGCCTTTAGAGGGTTATTTGCTATAATACATTTGACATATCTTTATACATGGCATTGACCTTTTGACAAATCCTAAGGCTCTCAGTGGTAACCATCTAAAAATAAACTTCTTTCTCATGAAACCCATGAAGCAAGGCATTACAAAAATATTTTTATTTTCTTGTTTACTTCAATTAAAAAATCACAATTACAATGTTATTATGAAGACCGAACCTCATTACATTTTACAACAGCCCCTCTTAACTAGGGAGGTATTCATAATGGTACTTGGTCATTATTAATCTGAATAATTTCTCATAAGAAGTATCGGATTGGTAACCCATTTTTTTAGCATTGTATCAACCAGCATTGTCACATAGCAAGGCCTTGACTAACAGCTATATATCTCCACAAGATCTGATCTCAATGCCCGCAAGACCAATGATTTATAGACACACTCATCATTGTCTCTCTCAGAACATACCCCACCCGGGTTCTCAGGGTGTGTTCCATTAGGACTATTCTTATCTTGGATTCCTAGTCCTCAAAGAATATCTGTCCTCCACGACAACTCTTATCTCTGATGCCCTATCTCATCCTCAAAGAGTATTGGATGCCAAATCATTACCCAATCCTCTCATTTTGTCTTCCCAAATGAAGACCAGAATGATGTGTATATCTCTCCCTCTCAATTAGGGAGGACATATCAATTCCATTAAAGGAATTTACTCATTCTTACACAAGGAATGTACCTAAGCTCCCTCTTGGCTTAGGAATTTCAAGTTTCTTCCAAGTAAGAAACTTTCTGGGATCCCTCTTAATTAGGGACCTACAAGAGCTCCTCGGGTGGAGATAATGGGACAACCAGTTGCTTTGAAGAACTCCTTCATTTGATGTCATGAATTTCTTTGTCACAAAGACTTCACCTTTTGGGACTTCTTCATAGGGCATAGGTCGTCCATCACTTTCATCCATGATTCAGTCATGTCATCATTCCTTTCATCAGAAAGTGATTCACTATTCTACATCTAGCATTGCTTCATGTTATGTTTACCTTCATCAAGCTTTCTTTCTCTAGAAAGTTCTTGCATCCTTCTACATAGTTCTTTATTTAAGACATTCATAGTTCTTCCCTTTGATAGCCCCGCATAAGCCCATCCAGATACCTGTTCAAAAATAAGAAATGAACACTTAAATCAAAATTACCTTTGTTATGGTCTTTCATCGTGATATCTTCTTGTAGGTATCAACATCTTGAATACATGTTGCAATATCTCCCAAAGATATTCATTGTCAAGGGTCTCCATCTTTACCAGAGTTTCTTCAGATTCTTCATATCTTTCTGGGAGATTTCCTAATCAAATCTTCTTGGTCTTTTGTGCTGAAGAATCTAGGGCATCTAGGTATGAATATATTCTTCTAACGATGATAACTATCTGTGAAGTATTTTTTACTTTTCTTATTAGCACAATCTTCTCTTATTATTATTAGAGTGTGTTCTCTTACTTCATCAAACAGTTTCAAAAACAAAGGGGACAAGAAAACAAGATGTTGGCTCTCATCCAGGGCAAAACCTCTCTCTCCCAGAGAGGAAAATCCTTCTACAAATTTCTCTTATTGAAGCTTCAATTGACAAATTCCAAACCCTAGACCCTTGACAAGAAGATTCTCCAAGCACAAGTCAAGCCTTTCCTTTTGATCTGAGAATATTTATTCTTGCATCACTTCAACCTCCTTCTTCATCCTTCTTTCACTTATGACTTTACTGCAACAACCCCTAGTCATGCATAACCTAAAAGAGACATTCTTCTTCTCTTCCTTCACTTGAGATGGAGCCTTCTTTAATCAAGGAGAAGACCTTGTTCCTAACCCAACTAAGCTCTCTTTCCTTCACTGTAGTAGCAGATTTGGAACAGCAGCAGTATGTCTTCTTTTTCTTCGCACATGTGGAGGATACCTTCATGAATTGCAGCTTGGCTTTCTCTCTTTCCTTCGCTTGAGTAGTCTCTTCCTTCGCTTGAGTAAGAGGCCTAATTTGCACTCTTTTTCCAGCCCACTCAAGCCTCTCTATATCATTGTAATAGTAGGCTTGATATGGTAGCAGAGTGAGCCTCTTCCCTTTGCACGTGTGATTGTAATTGGTCCAAAAATAGACCTTCCAAACTCGCCTTCTACCCTTACTTCTTTGATGAAGTAGAGACATCTTCTCTTGCCTTTTTCACACCCTTTTCTAGCCTTTGTCCTTTGCTGATTTCAAAGAGTACTTGTTTACCTTTTGGTGAGGTCGAATGGCCTGATATATAGGAGGTTGTCCCTCCTATTGGGCTGACTTGACTTTAAGATATTGAATTACTTCTGTTGTTGATACTGACATATGGAGGAGGCTTATGACTTTGCTTGGAGATCATTCTTTGACTCTAATACATAGATTTTGATGGTGTAACATGCCCACATGGGTCTTTGACAATTACATTGACTCTGACTTTCCTAGTGTTGGAAATAATACTGAGGGGGGGGGGGGTGAATCAGTATAGCAATTCAATAATATTTCTTTTCACAATCAGATTTGTATAGGCTACTTTAGTTAATGAAACTTGCATATATACGCAATTGTTGTTAAGAAAACTAGCATATATTCCACAGACTTATAATTTAGTTAATTCATCAGATATTGATCTTTAATTTGTGTATCAGAACCATATAACAGTAACCAGGTACAGTAAAAACAAAGCATACAATCACACACAAGAACACAAGATATAAGGTGGAAACCCAATGTGGACGAAAACCACCTGCTGCAATTCGTCTCTATCTTCTTTCAATAAGAAACTTCTTTTTACAATATTTATGTACTAATGCAGTCGTATACCAGTATGTAGGGTTCTACCTACAGAAGGCTACAACCTTCTCTCGTTCTCCAACTTCTCCTGGAAGGGAGCTACAACCCCCTTAGCTCTTGTACTAGCTGATGTACTAGTACGTAGGTGCTGACCTGCAGAAGGCTACGACCTTCTCTTTTCTTCCAGGGACCATGTTTCATAAATTTTCAGACTGGATCCATTAATAACATCAATCAAACATCAAATATATCTACATCAACCAATCTCCTTCATACCAACCAAAACTGAATTAAATAATCACTTTTTTAAACGTTGTAACTAGAACACAATAACAGTAACCAGAACCCAAGCCAAAACCCAGAAAACTGCAATAGCAGACAGAAGTAGCTAAAACATATTTTATGAAGTGTTCGCTACTTCAATGTGTCGAACCTACATGCATACGCACTTTGCTCAAGACAAATCCGTGTATATGTTGTTTTGAAATGTTGAACCAGCGTGTATACGCGCCCTTGCTGTAATGAACCTACGTACAGATCTGTAAAAGATGATTTAACCTTTACAACTATTCAAACATCAGTTATACCTAGATCATCAGATTTACAAATTACGACATGTGCCAACTATTCAGATAAAAGATCAAAACCACATAAAGATATTTCTCTTCAAGCCTTAAGATCTTGACCCATCAATAGAACTTATCCTTCTTCAAGCGCTCAGGTTCCTCCTTGATTCAGATCCAGCTATTCACCATAACCCAATGACCAGTATTCTAGATCTTTCTCTTCAATAGATATTCAATACTTGAGTGCCCTTTGCCTAATGATCTCCTCCTCCTTTTATAGTCTTATGCCTTTCTCAATACCATGGTCCAAAACCACTTATAAGAAATACCTTGGACCAAATACCTGGGGTCAACACTTCGGACAAAATACCTTGGACCAATACCATGGGTCAAAATACCATGGTCCAAATACCATGGACCAAAACCAAATTCTCCAACATGTACGCGCTTTTCCTTGCGTGAAAGTGCGTGCATACGCATACGTGCCTTTTAGTTGGAAAACTCGTGTGTATACGCGGTTTTCTCAAGGTAAACCTACTTATACCTCCTTTTCCTTCATTTTGTGAGCCTAAACTGTGATTTGTCATCTGAGTGAGTTGCCATCAAGGACAACACCTTGTCATAAGGCCAAAACCTATGCCATAATTCCAGCAATCTCCCCCTTTGGACTTGATGGCAACCCCAAGTCACTCCAAGCCATTCTCCCCCTTTGTCATCAAGGGAAAAGGATTATGCTCCCCCTGAGTACATGCTGAACTTTTTTGATATGCTGAAGTGTACTGTTCGTGCTCCCCCTAACTGTAAGCAAGGTCTACAAAAAGATGTTCTACAAGAATAACATGACTCTATACATCATAAATGACCTTCCTATCACCAAAGACTCATACATACATGCATCTCCCAACCAAGTCGAGATATACCAAGATTCACTCATCCACCCAACCAAGTGGGGATACACCAAAAGTTTATAGATGATAAAACAAGAACCTTACATCATCCATCCTAGGCATAGTGGGGAAACAAAATAGGTTGTTACATGACCTTGATAATGAAATATATGCATAACATACAGACAAAATATCTAAAACAAGACTATGATAGTCATTAGAAACTATTTGTCAATCATCATCTAGACCAACAACCATGATCTCCCTTTGCACCTGTTCCCCCTGAATTAGAAATAACTGTTAAATTGTACCAACATCTTCTAAGATAATGCCAACAATGCATTATTATAAGTATATGCTCCCCCTGAACCTGTGCCAGATGATCACTGTCAAACCCATATCAGATTATTTTCATCCTGAGTGTGGCCCACTGATATTCTTCAAATTGACATATACGCGGTTGTATCCACAGAAACCGGTGTATGTACGCGGACACGCTTCATGAAACTCGTGTACGACCACTGTTCTCTGAACCAGATAGGTTTCAACAGCGAGATGAAGCATCAACTACTCCCGGCTTTTGTCTGAGATATTCAAATGTCTCTTTGGGCAATGGTTTGGTGAATATATCAGCAACCTGTTCTTTGGAGGGAACAAACTCCAATTTGACCTTTTGTTCAAGCACTTGTTCACGAAGAAAATGATATTTGATAGGTATGTGCTTGGTTTTGGAATGCATGATAGGATTCTTTGAAATACTAATTGCACTTGTATTATCACATAGAATGGAAATGGGTGGAGTACATGTGATCTGAATGTCTTGTAATGTTTGCGTCATCCAAAAGAGTTGTGTGCAACAAGATGCAGTAGCCACATATTCTGCTTTAGCTGTAGATAATGCAATTGAACTTTGTTTCTTGCTGAACCAAGACACTAATCCGGAACCCATAAAGAAGGCACCACCACTAGTGTTTTTTCTATCATCCACGCTTCCTGCCCAATCTGCATCTTTATATGCATGAAGTGTAAGATCTGTATCTCTAGGATACCATAAACCAAAGTTTTGTGTTCCTTGAAGATATTTGAAAATCCTTTTGACTGCCTGAAGGTGTGCTTCCTTTGGATTTTCTTGGAATCTTCTAACTATTCCCACTGCATGCATGATGTTTGGTAGGGTACCTATTAGATAGAGCAGACTACCAATCATGGATCTGTAGGTTGGTTGATGTACTGTTGTTGATTCATCACTTGCACTGAGGCTGCATCCTATTACCATAGGGGTACATACTGGTTTAGAATCTTCCATGCCATATTTCTTCAAGATCTACTTGAGCTACTTGGTTTGTGATAGAAAAATACCATCTTTATTTTGTTGAACTTGTAAACCAAGAAAATATGTGAGCTCACCAAGCAGGGACATTTCAAATTCTTTCTGCATTACCAAAGCAAAGTTTTGACTCATGGCTTCTTCATTGCTACCAAAAATGATATCATCAACATACACAACAAGTATTATCAATTTTTATATATAGATTGCTATCAGTGGATCCCTTTGAAAAACCTTGTTGATGAAGGTATTTGTCAAGACGACAATACCAGGCCCTTGGAGCTTGTTTTAGATCATAGAGAGCCTTTCTGAGTCTGCATACAAGTTTTGGATCATTTCCAAGGATGAATCCATCTGGTTGCTCAATATAAACTTCTTCTAGGTATCCATTAAGAAAGGCAGATTTCACATCCATTTGATATACTTTGAATTTCTAAAAGCTAGAAAGATCAAGGAACATTATTATGGCTTCAAGTCTAGCAACAAGTGCAAAAGTTTCTTCAAAGTCTATATCTTCTTGTTGAGCATACCCTTTACAAATAAGTCTGGCCTTGTTTCTAATAACTTCTCCATTTTAATTCAGCTTGTTTTTTAATATCTATTTGGTTCCTATGACATTCTTATCATGAGGTCTAGGAAATAATTTCCAACTATTATTCTTTTCAATTTGTTCAATCTCTTCATTCATAGCCTTGACCCAACATTCATCTTTGCATGCTTCATGTACATTTTGCGGTTCGATAGAGGAAAGCAATGCTAGATAGCCTGAAGCTTTTGTAATAGTTCTTCTTGTCTGCACACCTGCCTCTTTCTGTCCCAAAATTTGAGTCTTTGGATGATTTTTCTGAACATATCTGGATGGAGTCTTTTCTACTACCGTTATCTGCTCTTCTGGTGCTTCATTGGTTTCTTCTTCTTCAGCATTAGTCTGATTTGATGTGGCAGGATAATCCTCATCTTCTTCCCACTATTCAGTTTTTACCTGATTTGGATTTTTGCCTGTTTCATCAACCAAAAAATCAATACTTTCAACAATTTTCCCAAGTCTTTTATTATAACACTTATATCCTTTACTCTAGGAAGAGTAACTAAGGAGAATGCCTTCATCTGCTCTAGGTTCAAACTTGCCAAGTTTTTCATCAGTCCTTTTGATGTAACATTTGCTTCCAAAAACTTTGAAGTATTTTACAGTAGGAGTCTTACCATACCAATGTTCATGAGGAGTTTGAGTGTTGTTTACCCGAACATTCATTTTGTTGAGAATAGTGATGGCAGCAAATGCAGCTTCACCCCAAAAAGTTGCAGGAGTTCCAAACTCATCTAGCATAGCATGAGCCATTTTTTGAATAGTTTTGTTCATCCTTTCTACCACTCCATTTTTCTGAGGAGTCCTTGCGGTAGAGAATTCCCTTCTTATTCCATGTTTTTCACAGAAGTCAAAGAATTCATCCGAGGTAAATTCTCCTCCTCGATTAGACCTGAGGCATTTGATTTTGTGATCTAATTTGTTTTCAACCAAAGCTTTGAATGCTTTGAACTTTTCAAATGCTTCGTCTTTATGCTTTAGAAGTCCTATCCAACACATTCTGGAAAAGTTGTCAATGAACAATATAAAGTATTCTTCTCCACGAGGTGAATTTTTCCTTAATGGGCCACATAAATCAGTATGGACAAGTTCAAGCGGCTTACTAGCTAATCCTTCCTTCTCATGGAAATGTGTTTTGGTTTGCTTACCAAATTAACATGATTTGCATATTGTATTTTCTGAAATTCTGATGTCAGGAAGATCGCATACAGCCTGGAATTTGCATGCTTTCCTTATCTGAGGGAAGCTTATATGTCCCAATCTTCTGTGTCATAGCTAGTGTTCATCATTTTTGCTTTAGATAGCATTGTTGTTGTCCTCCCTTGAGTATGTATAAATTATTTGGAGTTCTTATGCCTTTGATCGTTGTTTCTCCTGTATCAAGCTCATGAACAACACATCCATTTGATCGAAATACTACCTCATTTCCTTGATCACATTTGACTAACACTCAATAGATTATGCTTTAAACCATCAACATACATAACATTCCCAACTTTGACCTTTTCTATTAAGAGAACAGAGCCTTTACCTTTTATGACTGTAGGGATGTCATTTCCAAATGAGACATTCCTTTCCTTTTCTAAGGCACTATATGACTGAAGTTTTTCTTTATCACCTGTCATGTGTTTCGAGGATCCACTGTCGATGTACCATTGATTTTCTTGTCCTTCTACATATAAGGCTATACCACATCTTTCGGTTTGCGGTTATTTCTTTTTCCATGTTTTGGGACCCAATGAAGCTTACTCCTTCTGAGATGTTTTCCGAAATTTACTCCTGCATTCAGAGTCTTCATGACCGAAGTTGTTATAGATAGAGTATTCTATTTCATTTTGAAGAGTAGAAAAGTTATTGTAGGTCCTTTTCATGATCCCGATCACATTCCTTTGATTTTGTGCTTCTCTAGTCATGATGGTCTTGTAAGCAACACATTGAGCAGCTTTGTGTCCAAAGTTATAACATAAAAAACATTGGCCATTAAAGAAATTTTTGCGATTATTGAATCTACTGACCTGATGATTGTAGTTTCCATTGACATTCATTCTTGAAGCAAATTGAGAATGATTTACCTGTGGTTGGTTATAGCTTTTGTTCATCCTTGAAGTAGATTGACCTCGATTTACCTGGTGATCTGTGTTAAGCCTCTGCTGACGATTGTCATCCTGTTCATTTCTCCTTGCTACATCAAGATAGCTTTTGGAGGTTGATGGCTTATGCGCTTGAGATGGTTCTTCAGTATATCCAAGACCTATCTTTATCAAAGGAGAACGCTGCACTTTGATAATTTCATCTAAAGTTTCTGATCCTTTAGCAAACTTAAGATTGAGAGCTTTTGTTTTCTCAATTTCTTTTCTTAGACCCACAATTTCACATTCTAACTTTTCATTATGTTTTTCCCTTTCAGCAAGTTGGAATGTAAGAGTATCTATAATCATACTTTTTTCTTCTAAATAGATTTTAAGTTTAGAAATTTCTTCATAAAGACCATCTTCATCTAAATCATCCAAGAAATCATCATCTTCAAAAGCCATCAGAAGTCAATAATCATTACTATTTTCATCTTCATCACTATTTGATAAACCATCACTATCTTCATGCATATAGTAGCTCTTCTTATTTACACTTTGTTTTCTATTCCATTTTGTTGATTCCTTACCTTTATCAAGCTTATCTTTATGAGTACATTTGGCAGCATAATGACCTACTCTTCCACAAGCAAAACATTTGAAAGGTAGTTTACCTCTGAATCTTCCAGAACCCCGTCGAAGGTTCTTGACAAACTTTGATTCTTCCTCTCCTTCTAACGTATGTCCTGACTCATTGAGTTCTCCTTTTCCTAAAGCTTTGAATGCAGTGTCTCTCATATATGATGGACCCCCTTTTCTCATTTTGAAAGCAGTTAGGATTTCGTGCAGCTGTGACATAGTAATACTCTGAAGATCTTGTTTTTCTTCTATGGCGGAAACTTTTGATTCAAATTTAGAAGACAAGGATCTTAGAACCTTTTCAACTAAAGTAACTTCTTTTATCTCTTCACCCAAGTTTTTCATGCGATTAACAATCTCATCTATACGTAAGAAATAACTAGCTATACTTTCATCATTGTGCATTCTGAGAGTTTCATATTGAATTCTGAGAGATTGTAGTTTTGCACGTTTTACCTAATCGTATCCTTCATAGCTTAGAATGATCTTGTCCCATATTTCTATGGTGGTTTTGAGCTACATAACCTTGACAAATTCTAATTGTGACAGACTCCCCAATAGAGTATTGACAGCCTTTGCATTTGTTTCATACTGCTTTTTACCTGCCATATCTTTAAAAATTGTTGATGGAAATGTGTATCCTCCTTCCACGATTTCCAAAACATCTGTTCGAAGAGATTTAAGATAGGTTGTGGTTCTTACCTTCCAATAGACGAAGTTGCTCCCATCAAAGATTGGTGGCTTGATGGATGCCTCTCTTTCGTAGTTTCTTATGATGATAGATCTTCCTTCAAGCGATCAAGCTTCTTCTGAAGGACCTTCTCTGATACCAATTGTTGGAAATAATACTAAGAGGGGGGGGGTGAATCAGTATTAGAAAGTCAATAATATTTCTTTTCACAATCAGATTTGTATACGCTACTTCAGTTAATGAAACTTACGTATATACACCACTGTTGTTAAGAAAAATAGTGTATATGCTGTAGACTTATAATTTAGTTAATTCATCAGATGTTGATCTTTAAATATGTGTATCATAACCATATAACAGTAACTAGGTATAGTAAAAACAAAGCAGACAATCACACACAAGAACACAAGATATAAGGTGGAAACCCAATGTGGGTGAAAACCACCTATTGCAATTCGTCTCTATCTTCTTTTAATAAAAAACTTCTTTTTACAATATTTTTGTATTGGTGCAGTCTTATACCAGTGCGCAGGCTTCTACTTGCAGAAAGCTACAACCTTCTCTCATTCTCCAACTTCTTCTGGAAGGGAGCTACAACCCCCTTAGCTCTTGTACTCATTGATGTACTAGTATGTAGGTGTTGACCTACAAAAGGCTACAACCCTCTCTTTTCTTCCAGGGACCATGTTTCATAAATTTTCAGACTGGATCCATTAATAACATCAATCAAACATCAAATATATCTGCATCAACCAATCTCCTTTGTACTAACCAAAACTGAATCAAACAATCACTTTTCTGAAAGTTGTAACCAGAACACAGTAACAGTAACCAGAACCCAAGCCAGAACCTAGAACACTGCAACAAAAAACATAAGTAGCTAAAACATATTTTATGAAGTGTCTGTTACTTCAATGTGTCGAACATGTGTGCATACGCACTTTTCTCAAGACAATCCTACGTATACATTGTTTTGAAATGCTGAACCAGTGTGTATACGCGCCCTTGCTGTAGTGACCCTGTGTACAGATCTGTAAAAGATGATTTAACCTTTACAACTATTCAGACATCAGTTATACCCAGATCATCAGATTTACATATTACGACATGCACCAACTATTCAGATAAAAGATCAAAACCACATAAAGATACTTCTCTTCAAGCCTTAAGATCTTGACCCATCAATAGAACTTATCCTTCTTCAAGCGCTCAGGTTCCTCCTTGATTCAGATCCAGGTATTCACCATAACCCAATGACCAGTATTCTAGATCTTTCTCTTCATTAGATATTCAATACTTGAGTGCCCTTTGCCTAATGATCTCCTCCTCCTTTTATAGTTTTAGGCCTTTCTCAATACCATGGTCCAAAACCACTTAAAAGCAATACCTTGGACCAAATACCTAAGGTCAACACTTCGGACAAGATACCTTGGACCAATACCATGGGTCAAAATACCATGGTCCAAATACCACGAACCAAAACCAAATTCTCCAACATGTACGTGCTTTTCCTTGCGTGAACGTGCATGTATACGCATACGCGCCTTCTGGTGGGAAAACCCATGTGTATACGTGGCTTTTTTAATGTAAACCTACTTATACCTCTTTTTCCTTCATTTTGTGAGCCTGAACTGTGATTTGTCATCTGAGTGAGTTGCCATCAAGGACAACACCTGTGTCATAAGGCCAAAACTTGTGTTAAAATGCCAACACCTAAAAGCACTCAAACATGTGCTTGACCTACGCAATGAGCAAGAAACTCATTTTTACAATTTACAAAAATAATAATTATTTTCTTTTACAAGTACAAATATTAAAATTATATTTATGAATACTGAACATAGTTACACTTTATTCAAAATTTTGGAAGTTGAATTCCTTTACCATGGTTGCATATTTCACTACCTCTTCCTTCATTTCTTCACACATGATATTCCTAAGAGCTTCCATTCAAAGTTCCTAAATTGCATTCATCCACCTCATACTCCATATGAGGACATATTATGTTGATTTCATATAGTGTGACCCATGCCTTCAGCATTCTCTCATAGGAGGAGATTCCTTTCTTTTGACCATGCTTCTCAAAATAGAGCAGTGATCCAAGTTACCTGCAACCATACAACATGACTTTTATAAAATCAAATACAAGCATACATACCGCATTTACCTTTAGGTCATCTAAGCTTCTTTCAGTAGCTTCCTTGATTGAAAATACCTTCAACCCCTTGATCTACTTCATCTCTTATGTCATCATATCATCATCCCATGAATTCCACAAGTTGGGGTTCCTGATGAAACACTTGCTTCCACTCTAGATCGATGAATACTCCAATGAGGATTCCATCAGGGAATCTTGAGGATCTCGTATATCCTTATTCAACAGATGTTTCCCTTTTTACTAATGTAAGATGAGACTTGTCCTAGATGACATCTTCCTTTGATCTTTCAATGAGGTTAAGATTTATATCCTTCATAGTTGACTATCAGACGTCCTTCATGTTTCTTTTGGTGATGTCACGAGCTCTTACTTCTAATGATTTTCCTCTTCCTTGGACTTCTTTCTTTCAATTTTTCTCCACTTTTTTGATGAAATGGACTTCTTCTCTATCTTTCTTGTTATTGTCCTTCTTGAGTTTAGGACAATCTTTCCTGTAATGCATTGATTCTTAGTTATGTTCTTCTTTCCTTTCAGCAAATGTCTAAATACTTTTTGCCCCCAACTTGTCTTCTTCCATCTTGCATAGAACCCACAAGTTGTTGAATGGGATAGCCTTCTTATCCTCATCGACATTGTTACCTTACTCATCAATTAGTGCATTTAGAACAATGAGGATTATCTCTCCCAGTTCTTGCAATTGAGATCTTATGAAGATAACCCTTTATCCTTTGATTCCTTCAATTTGAGTAGATTAAATCTAAGTGATGTGACCTTCGCATCTTCAGAGAATAGCTCTATCAGCCTATCATATATATCTCTTTGATGTCTTCAATATTACTATATGAGGGGACCTTTCATAGGAATCTATTTCCATGTATTCATAGGAGACCTTTCCACTGATGAATTCACTTTCTTCGATGACTATGTCTATTCTCCTTTCCATGCAAGGAATTTCGATGACCCAACCAGCTTATATATCTCCTTACAAACACGAAGTTATTTTACCAAATTGATTAAAGAATGAAAGATGCTTACTTGACAAGTGAAGATTAAATCTTCAACTTGATCACTTTGATGATCGATGAAGAAGATGTATTAGTGCTCCTTTTGGACGATCTTCTTCCAAATGAAAAACCCTTCTTCAGTGAGAGGATATTGCTCCTTTTATGATGACAATGCCTTTAGATCTATCTCTCTTTATTGATGGTGATAGAAGAGGATGTTTTGTTGCTTCCTCGGATGATATTCTACAAGGATAAGATAGGGATCCTTGCTGCAAAGATAGGGAGCTTTCCTTATAGCTTTGAAGATGATGATAATTCCTTCTCACCTTCAAGATACTTTGACTTCTCTTGTAGTGTAGATCACAAATGCTTATGGGATTTCGACTCTCTCCAAGATGATGTATCTTCAAGTTTAAAGTACTTCGAGCTACCTTGCTTTGTAGATAACTTGATGAGGGTCTTTGTGGTCTTTTGATGATGGCTATAGAATCCAAAACTTTTGTTGTTGTAGACTGCTTCTTCGATCTAGGGTTTGATTCCTCAATGTAGACCTTGATCTTTTGTTTTGATAACCTTCGACTTGCTTTTATGCCTTTCTTGAAACTCAATCCTTGAGTGTCTCTTTGATTAGATTCCCTTCCTTTGACTTCAGCACCTTAGCTTTGATCCCATGTTGAAAAATCTAGGGCATTAGCATTAGGTGATTTCTCTTTTATTAGTGATTGCTTGTGAATCCTTTTTACTTGCTTAGAATATTAGTGTTCTTCTTCATAAAACAATAACCAATGCATGAACATAAATAAACAAAAGACACAGCATGTAGGCTATCAGCCAGGGCCAAAACCTCTCACCCTTTGCGAGGGAAACCAGCACAAATTCTTCTGATAGAGATTCCAATTGACGAATACCAAGACTAAGAACCTTGACCTAATAGCCACTCCAATACCAAGCCACAAGTCCTCTTGGTTGTTTTCTCTTCCTGTTGATTCCTCTTCCTCTTTGATCTTTTGAGCATTGAGATATTGACATCACTGATATCTAATCTAGATCTCTTCTCATGAGACTTTCTTACTATTATCATTAATGAATTGTGGTTGAACCAAACTGCACTTAATGTGATACCCAGACAGAGACACTCTTCACTATAGAAAGCATCTCGATGTCTATTTATCTTCCTTCAGAAGCTCATGTGATCACATCTAAATATGTCTTGTTGCCATTGTGTACCAAGCTTCAGAAAGATCTGAATTGTGTTATCTTGGCCCTTCAATACTCCTTGTTGTCACTGTGATCTAAACATAAGAGGGATCTAAATTCCCTACCTGTTGTAGCGGCTACAACCACCCTCCAAAATTTTGGCTCACATAAAAATTTTAGAGCTTACCTTTGATCCTACGATCGATCATCCTTGGTCACTTATTGGTAAGTTGATGATTTCAAGCTCCCCTCCTTGAACCTAAGAGTTGTTCGTGTTCTCATCTTTATGCAGCGTATGTCATTTTCAAGCATAAGGGTTGTTGTTTTTCATGCAAAAGTAATGTTGTTTTGCTTCAAGGGAAAAAATGTGCGCATGAGTGGTAGTCATCACATAGACATGTTTCACACTCACTTCATGAACTCTTGTCATGAAGGTTATTGCATCAAGCAAGTATGTCTTATGCATTTCGGATGGTCTATGTTGTGTCACTAAGTGTTTGTGTGCGATCACAATCAAGTCCTATCAACATTTACATATGTTTCACGAATCTCACACTTAGCCATTTTCCTGAGCAACCTAGCCTCATCCAGCTTCCTGGAACTATGTGTTTTTCTTTTGCAACCATCAAGCTTCCTCCCTTCCTGGCTGAAACCTTGCAGTGCGCAAAGACACCAACCTCTTGTTACACAACATTTTGTCATTGTCTCTGTACTCCCTGTCTATGATCCTGGAGGACCTATACAGTGTACCTGACATGCTTTCTTATCATGAGGAAACTCCCATTGTGTCTCTCTTCATGAGAAGAACAATTCCCTTTTGCATCATTTCTCAAATTTTCTGTTTATCCCAATTTACAAAACTATCGCTAATGACCCGTGTCCTCCTCACGCCGATATGCAGATATTAAAATTGTCCCTAACACCGATCAAATCGATTGAGCCCTTTCTCAGTCGCATCGATCCTATTTTGGATTAAATTTTAAATATGGAGCCAAAGCTTCCAGCTCTAGAAGCTTTGTAACGGAAGTTTGGTAAATGGTTAGGCCGGATGAAGTGTAGGAGGTCAGTTTGGGCTCCTTTCCCCTATTAGGATGGAACTAATCCAAGAGATAAGGCCTTCTCCCATGAGAAGAGGAACCATCTCCCCTCCATCCAAGCTATATAAACCTCTCTTTTTCCCAAGCACAAGCTAGCTTGTAGTCCTAATTTATTTCTGGCTGAAATTTTGATTTTGGAGTAGTCAGCAAGCTACCCATAGTTTGTAGCTTCCTAGTTTGTATTTAAGGGAGAATTGTGAATTTGGTTAGATGTGAAGACTAAAGGGAAGAGCCTTGAGACTACCATTATTGAAGCTATCCATGAGATGCTAGCAGAAGTGTGTGGGAACCCAGATATGTCAAAGGAGAACAGCAACATCAAGACATTGGTTGTAATCTCTTCTTGAACTAATAAGGATGCAACTATCGATTGATTTCCTACATGAAATGTCATCTCACATATTTATGGCTTAATGTTTCTTGACCTGTTAAGTAGGCTGAATGCAATTTGTATGTTATCATGTTTGTTATTTGTTGTTGTTGACTTGTTTCAGGTGTTTGAAGGAAGGAAACGGAAGATAGCTAGAGCGAGGAAGCAAGATCATCAACAAGCAGAATAGCGTCCTAAGAGGTGGGACCTCTTATTTGATTCTAGCCTAAGGAGATCTTCCATAGGTTGTTCGTTTGTGGCTAGACCTGCTCATTCGAGCTAGAGGAATTGTTTGTGTCCGCACTTAGAATTTACCTGCACCACACCTCCCTTGCCTGTTGAAACCCCGCAGTTCGCAGAGACACCATGATTCGTATCTTGGGAGTACGCCCCCAAGATCTAAAAGATTGAAATGGATCTTGGGGGAGGAGGCCCCCAAGATCTGAAAAATTGAAATGCCAGCAAAAAAAGTTACATTGTGGCGAACAAACTGTCATTTTACAAAATTCCACTTGTTACTTATAGTATTTTTCAGTTACAATACCACGGGTCAATTCCATGGGTGAATGGATACCAAGGGTGGATGTCACAATACCATGGGTGAATGAATACCATGGGTGGATGTCACTTACAATACCATGGGTGGATGCCACTTACAATACCATGGGTAAATTCCATGGGTGGATGAAAACCATGGGTTGATGTCATTTTCTATTCGGATCATTCATCCCTCCTTAAGAAGCAATAGTCCCCATTGCGTGAAGTTCCTTCTTGTGAAGCCTTTGTTGAATATGAAGAGTCATTGAAGAGAAGGGTTTTATGTGGTTAACCCATAACCATGACAAACGAAAATTCGAGGATAGAGATACCATGTAATGCTTGTGACCAACTGTGATACTGATAGTGTGCGGCCTAGCAAATGGACTTCGATGAAGCGTGAGTTTGTTGATGACCCAAAACCATGATCAACAAAGGTCTGAGGATAGAGATACTCTATAATGCTTGTGACCAACTATGATATTGACAGTGTGTGGCCTAGCAAATGGACTTCGATGAAGTGTGGGTTTGTAGATGACCCATAACCATGACAAATGAAAATCCAAGGATAGAGATACCCTGTAATGCTTGTGACCAACTGTGATACTAACAGTGTGCGGCCTAGCAAATGGACTTTGATAACAAGGATTTGGTGCAGTTGACCCATAACCATGATGTTGGTTGTTGATGAAGTAGCAGGTGCCTACATAGCCTGGTGTGGGAAGACACGTCTCCAAAGAACCCAAGCCGAATGCTGCTATGCTGAAACTGATGAATGTGAAGCAGGTGCCTACTAAAGCGAGGTGTGAGGGCACATCTCCAATGGGAACCCACTTCGAATGCTGCTCCATAATTAAAATGGACATAACTTTGTCAATATAACTTAGAATATTTATTATAGCGTATTTTTGGAAACAGAGAGACCATTTTGCATCTTCTCATGTGTTGGAAATCCTTATCTGGACACTCTAGAATCTCATATTCACGCTACAACTTTTCAGTCATCACAAAAGTTCTAAGAAAATAGCTGATTTTAAATAGGCGATATCTCCCACATCCGAACTCCGATTCGACTCATTTGTTTTGTTAAATTGAGCAATTTTTCAAGAGGAGCTCAATTTACAATCACTTTTCTGAAATTATGCACCAAAAATTGCAACAAAAAAAAAAATAGGAGAGTCATCATCCATGAATTATTGTCAGAAACATTTCTGTAACATAGCTGATTTTAAATCAACAATATCTCCCTCGTCATAACTCCGATTCGACCAATTTTTTTTTTGAATTTGCGTATTTTTCGTAAGGAATCCAGATCTGTTATTTATTTTTTTGTAAAATATTAACCAAAAAAATTCAGATCTGATCTGCAAACTTGCTGCCCAGAAACATCCCTGCAAAAAATGAAAAAAGAAAAATTATTCTCGCTTGACCCAAGAAAATGCTCTGTGAAGAACATAGCACATCCCTGAAGTTTGTTGAATATTGCTGCAAAATTTGAAACTGAAATATTCATCAAACCCTCATTCCCATGGAATCATAACCTACTCTAATGCCACTAATTCGTATCTTGGGGGGAGGCCCCCAAGATCTAAAATATTGAAATGGATCTTAGGGGAGGAGGCCCCCAAAATCTGAAAAATTGAAATGCCAAAAGAAAAAGAGGAGAATGCTCAATAAACAAAACCACAAAGAATTTTTTTATTAAAATGAAAAGTCACTGTAAAAGCTACATTGTGGCGAACAAACTGTCCTTTTACAAAATGCCACTTCTTACTTATAGTATTTTTCAGTTACAATACCACAGGTCAATTCCATGGATGAATGAATACCATGGGTCGATGTCACAATACCATGGGAACATACCACGGGTGAATGAATACCATGGGTGGATGTCACTTACAATATAATGGGTGGATAAATACCATGGGTGTATGCCACTTACAATACCATGGGTAAATTCCATGGGTGGATGAATAACATGGGTTGATGAATACCATGGGTTGATGCCATTTTCCATTCGGTCACACCAACCTCCCTTACCTGTTGAAACCTCACAACCCGCAGAGACACCAAACTCCCTTGCTTGCTGAAAACCCACAGCCTGCAGAGACACCAACCTCCCTTGCCTGTTGAAACCGCACAGCCAACAAAGACCTTAGCTAGCACTACTCTCCAAAAATGCGCAGAGCAGTCAGATAGCCAACACTACTCTCCAAAAATGTGCAGAGCAGTCCAGTTTCACTGCACTTAGAAATTGGGCAAATGTGTCCTCCCTGGACCGCCATCCCGCAGAAGTGTCTTATGCCTCAAAAATACGCAATGTTTTCCAAGCTGCCTTATCTATCTTGCATGTAGAAACTGCGTAGACGGGCCTCCTAGGGCCTCATCCCAGCAGCAGTCACTGTCCGCAAATATTTCACAGATCTACCTCTAAATGACTACATGAAAAGGTGAAATGTTGAAGTCGCTTCCAAGGAGTTGAGGAGAAGGACCAAAGAACCAAATAATGGAAAAGATCAGGACCACATGCAAACTCCGTCAGATGCATGATCAACTTGAGGGTAAGTATGATAAGTAAAGAACACCTTTCGAAGTACACCTCTTAGTTGAGTTTGTAGGACTACTTGTCATTGGCATATCGACTTGTCCTCAATAACATGCATGTGTGCAAACACGAAAAGTCATTTTATGTGTTTCTTCTACATGTCTTGCTACCTTTTCACTTGTTCAACCAAGTGTCATCTTCAACATGTTGATTGCTATGTCATTCTTGCACAGAGATTAAGGTTGTCTCCTATGCATTTTGCACTACGCAATCCTATAATTGACCCTACTGACTATCACCTAGAACAACGCAAAAGTTGCTCAACAAATCATCCCAATCTACGCTACCCGCAAGCAGATCCATCAAGCTTCTAGCTGGTCAACTGGATAGTTTGACCGAGCAGTGACCTCGGGCCTCACTCCAAAAAATTACGCAGAAGCTTCCAAGCATGCCCACTTCCGCATACTGATGAAACTGTGCAGACATGCCAGACAGACACCTATTGCCTGTCACTACACTACCCTAAAAAATTGCGTAGTTTTCTCAGCCAATCACCCTGACAGTCGACCTGCTGCTCCTCCTGAAAACTGCATTGTTTTCATGAGTAATCTCCCCACTGCTTAGCATCTCGCTCAACCCAGAAACTACCCAGGGATGTCTAGTAGGCCATCCTCCCAGCTCTGTGCAGTTTTGGCCAGCAGCCTCTCGCACCTCGCTGCCAGCCTCCCCGAAGAAATTGCGCAGTTTTCACTGCCAGTCTCACATTGCTACCTGCAATGTCTCCCTGGAAAATTGTGCAGATCTGCCCTCCAACCGAGTCAGATCCTGTGGACAGTCACCTCTGATCTGGATTGCCCATCTCAGCCTCCTAGTGACCTTTGCACAATTTTCACTGATAGTGCCTAGAGCCCACATCCCGACCTAAAATGTGTTATGCACAATTTCAGTGCCTTGTCCACTCTCCTGGTCACCTGCATCTGAAAGCGAAAGATAATGCATCGTGGTAGACTAGGATATTTCTGGATTTGATGTTGTCTCATCATGAGCGATTGCAGATACAGGTACATGAATGAGACATGGCACGACAACGAACGGGATGAACAAGACGGATACACGAAGTGTACTAAGTAGCAAGCGAAGGAGACACATGCGTATGCATGCGAACACCAAAACCATCAAATACTTCGCAGACCTTGCCATGCAGAGTTGAAGTTATGATACACCAAGAGCACACTCATCACTCAGCGACATTACATTTCAACATGGACACCACCACCAGCATGAACATACCATCTATGTCGTGTCGAGTCATGTCATAAGTCATCTCAGCCACATCACTACTGTGGTCCATACTATTGTAATCAATGTAATGTAATGTAGAAGTCCAAGAGAACCACATGTAAAGTTGAAGAGTCATGTAAATCAAGTAGTCATGAGGAAAGTTGAATGGTCACAAGGGTCAGTTTCACCCTTGGCTATATATACCCCTCACTTGTACACGAAAAAGACTTTTCACCTTGGCTCCTCCCACATAGCCTTGAGAGTCTGTATTGTTTCTTTGAGTAGCAAGCAGTGTCTCCAACGCCCCACTATCGGGTTTAGTGATGTAATGGTGTACAGATGTGTCTTCGAACTTTCACTTAATTCAGAAGCCTGTTAACATGCCAGCACATTTTCACACATGTATTGTATTCATTTGTAAGACTATTCTTTGGATGCTTGTAATGCATGTTGCTTTAACTTGTATTAAGATAGTTGAACTATTTTGGTTGTTTTAGTATATATATTGTTGGAAATGTGTTGTATCAATTTCTAACATTGTCTCGGTCGTGTGGAATACTCCATCGAAAGTTGTGCACGTCTTGTTGTGTTGTGTGTCTCTAGCAGAGTTGGGACTATCCCCTTTCAACCTGAGATTCACTTCCACCCTCTCCCTCTGCAGTGAAAGAACTTTGACACAAGCGGCACTACGCACTCACCAGGTACGCAAAACTCGTTGTTCAAAGACAAAGTAAACCCCTCTCATGTGCTGACAAGCAAGAGCTAAGACATATTTTTAATATAATGGCAATCAGGCCATCGTACAGGATGGAACTCCTACACCAAACAGTGTGAGGTTTAGTTGGGACTTCATACCAAGGAGATCCCTTGAATGTTGGCGGGTCCAGCACCGTCAACATTTATGGCGCTAGAAGGAGGGTCAGATGACAAGCTGAGTCCTCAAAGTCTGTTTTGAATCTTACCATATCTATCATGTCTTATGTTACACTTAGTCCTCCGAAATTTATGTCCTATGGAAATGACTTTGAAATCCCCGAGGATTTCTAGAATGACTTGTCACATAATACATATGATGGTGAAGGTGGAGCATCCGTGCTTAAACACGCAGTTGGCGTCGTAGGCTCCTGTGAAAGGCATGCAATCCATGAAGATTACATGACTTGCGCGTTGTTCGCATACATGCTTCCTGGGCACCCATTGAAATGGCTTGTCACGCTGCCCGAAAAATCTATTCACTCTTTCCACCATTTGTTCGCAAAGATAACCCGTGCTTTCAATCATTTTGACCACAAAGCACTCAATAAAGAAATTATGGATTTACGAAAAGCACCTAATGAATCCATTGAGAAATTTCACACACGCTTTTGTAATCTTGCATACCGATTCCCTGAAGATGAAATTGATTGGGAATTCCTCGATGGAAGATTTAACTATCTTCTTTACATTTCTGAAAATCTGCAATTCTTGGAATCATCCGAACCGCTCCCAGCATACCTCGGTGTTAGATCTGCCAAATCTAAGATGGATGAGGTCATTGTCACAAGTGATTGTCCGTCCTCTTCTCCTCAAACATATCTAGCTCCGCAGTGCAAGGTGGGAGAAGGTGCGCGCACATCTGTTGAACTGTCACATCCTCCTACCCCACCTACTCTTGATATCTGCGCAGATTTGGCTTGCAAGCCTGCTGGTTTTCATGTGGATTTGTTACCTCAACCTCTGTACCCACGCTCGGTTGATCCTCTGGATTGTACTGTGTTGTGTTCTTTCGTTCTGGACTCCATACTTGTTGTGAACGAGGATCAATTTGTCGATGGAATTAGTGTTGCGCAGCCAACCTACGCTATCATTAATGATGAGTGTGTGCGGGATTCTAAAGAAGAACCTGTGGTGAAGGATGACTCCCTTCCATCCTGCCTCATCCGCTCTATCTTGGCATCCCTTGTAATCCTTCCACTTTTGATCCTCCCTATGAAAACTCATTTCCGGATGCTTCTACTTCTGATCATTCACATGACACATCGAATGTCAGTCTATCATTACATTGTGGAGAGGACACATCTTCCTCTGAAAATTCTCCTCATCTGTCATCTATCATTTTTGAAAACACAAAGGGTGAACATCCTTGTTTCTCATCTACTCCTATGGATGATTCATCAAATCATGAGGATGCCAATGAACATCCCAAATTTTCTGATTGTGGTTGTCGTGATCTCTATACTATTTCATTTGATCACGATGTTGATTCACTCGTTGTTAATCTGTCTAAGCGACTGGTCTCTGATGATCTACCTATTGACAGAGTGGAAACCCGTAGGTTGTTGAGGCACTTCATCCTGGGCTAATGGTTATGTCAGGCCCTCGTTTTCCAGAGGTTAGTTCCACATCCGATCAAAAAAATTTGAAACACACAAGGCTCCTCATCACTCTTTGTTTCGCATTGAAGATCAACCAAACACCCAAATTTCGCTTCCTCCACTCGAATCACGTGATCCCATTGCTCAAGCTTTGGAGGAATCTTACACAACGAACGCGCTTGCAAATCATAAGTTGTTGGTATTTCTCATGTTCGCTTGTATATCATAGTCCAAAGAGTGTGTATGTTTACCGTTTGCATGTAGTGCATCACAAAACCATGGTATGTCTACAGAATGTATGTTTCGTGCATTCGCTCTTTTCTATTATGTGGATGTTTTAGAACTCGGACAATGTTGGTCTTCGTTGATCTATCTTTCTTGTTCGCTGGTTTACATGCATATCTTTTTTGTTAACCATACCTTCACCAACATGGGCCAACCAATGCGTCAGTAGCTGCATTGGAAATATCACTTCACATGACTAGGCCCATGCATTATTTAGCGTAGGAATAGTAGTCTTTGCTTCTTGCTTTGCTTTGCTTTCCGGTTTGCATGTTTGTTTGCTTGCTTACTTGCTTGCTTGTTTGTTTTGCTTACTTGTTTTGCTCTCGCTTTACTTCTGCTTTTTGTTTTTTGCTTTCTTTGCTTACTTGTACTCGTAGGTTAGCCTCTTGTGAAACCATGTTTGGATCTCGAGACAAGTTGGACAAATCTAAAGGACTTGTACAGCTATCAACACTTGGTTATATGTTGTCCTCTCTCCTTATGAAGAATGTGTTGTCTTCAGTCAATGATTCCTTGAAGGAAAATATGTTCTATTCAGAGTGAGTCTTGGTGAAAACACAATGCTAGTACTACCTACTCTAATCGGTTCTTTTGGGTTGACCCTTGTCAGCTCAGTCAAGTAGAGTAAGGTGAGAGAGAAAACCTTAACAAGTATGTCATAGGTATACATAACATACTTCTCTAAAGGAACAACCTCTTATGCTCTCAATAAGTTGGGATCCCTCTTTCACCTCTGAAATAAATAAGTGCCTACGCACAATTTAAAAAAAAAATGAAAAATGAAAAATGAATCAGGTGAAAGAAGAGAAAGGTTTCCTATGCAGAGAGGTGATTCAAGTAACTTTGCCGAGGTACTGACCAGGCTCGCTAGCAATGAAGAATTTCTTGTGTTCATGTGTGACTCTGTCTGGGTACTGTCTAGGATTGTTAACAGCGGAGCAACACCAAATATGAAACTTTAACTTTGACAGTTATATTACTTGTGCACCAATATACCCGTCATCCCAAATCAAAATAACTAAGTTGACTTGGCTTGGAATGTGTTCTAACCGATCAAGAGAATGGTAGGGACTACATCTTTCAATCAAGCTAGTGTGGAAACCACAATGATCAAAGAATCGAACAGTACTTGCGGAAGGGTTAGACTTGCTTTTCACAAAACAAGGTTCATTCAGAGAGTTGGAATTCTACCAGTGTGTCACCAGGTGTTGTAGCGCTACAACATCCTCCAAAATTCTGGCTTGCATGCAAATTTCGGAGCCTACCTTCGATCGAACAACTTTGGTCATTTATTGGTAAGCTGATGATTTCAAGCTCCCCTCCTTGAACCTAAGAGTTGTCTGCTTTCTCATCTTTATGCGGCATGTGTCATTTTCTGGCATAGGGTTTGTTGTTTCTCATGCAAAGGGAATGTTGTTTTGCTTCAAGGAAAAGAATGTGTGCATGAGTGGTGGTCATCATATAGACATGTTTCACATTCACTTCACACACTCTTGTCACAACCCCTCCTTGAACCTAAGAGTTGTCTGCATTCTCATCTTTATGCAGCATGTGTCATTTTCGGGCATGGGATTTGTTGTTTCTCATGCAAAGGGAATGTTGTTTTGCTTCAAGGAAAAGAATGTGTGCATGAGTGGTGGTCATCACATAGACATGTTTCCCATTCACTTCACACACTCTTGTCACAAAGGTTGTTGCATAAAGCAAAGTATGTCATGCATTCTGGATGGTCTACATTATGTCATTAAGTGTTTGTGTGCAATCACAAACAAGTCCTATCAATTTTTTCATATGTTTCACTAATCTCACACTTAGCCATTTTCCCAAGCAACCTAGCATCATCCAGCTTCCCGGAACTGTGTGCTTTGCTTCTGCAACCATCAAGCTTCCTCCCTTGTTGGCTGGAACCCCGCAGTGTGCAGAGACACCAACCTCCCTTGCCTTCTAAAACCCCGCAGTGCGCAAAGACACCAACCCCCCTTGCCTACTAAAATCCCACAGTGCGCAGAGACACCAACCTCCCTTGCCTGCTGAAACCCCATAGGCCACAAAGACCCCAGCCAACACTGCTCTCCAAAAATGCGTAGAGCAGTCAGGCAGCCAACACTACTCTCCAGAAATGCGCAGAGAAATCCAGTTGCACTGCACCCAGAAATTGCGCAGAGGAGTCCTCCCAGGACCCCCATCCCACAGCAATGTCTTGTGTCTCAAAACTGCGCAATATTGTCCAAGTTGCCCTGTTTGTCTTACATGCAGAAACTGCGCAGATAAGACTCCCAAGGCCTCATCCCAGCAGCAGTCACTGTCTGCTGAAATTGCGCAGATCTACCTCTCAGTGACTACAAGAAAATAAGACACGCTGAAATCGTTTCCAAGGAGTTGAAAAGGACCAAGGAACCAAGTAATGGAAAAGATCAAGACCACATGCAAACTTCATTGGATGCATAATCATCTTGAGGGTAAGTATGGTAACTAAAAACCACATTTCGAAGTACACCTCTTAGTTGAGTTTGCAGGACTGCTTGTCATTTTCATATCATCCTATCATCTGTAACATGCATTTGCACAAACACGAAATTTCGTTTTAAGTGTTTCTTCTACATGTCTTGCTTACTTTTCACTTGTTCAACCAACTGTCGTATTCAGCATGTTGATTGTTATGTCATGCTTGCGACCTTGTTCTGGTGATGTTGAAGGTTGTGTTTGAGTTGTGTTCGCTATGTAAACATTTATCGCACTCACACACGATGTTGTAAGTATTGTCGCGCAAGTGTCGATGTGGTCGTCTGAATGTCTATATGAAGTGTCTCACTTGTCGCTTTCACCATTTGACAATCCCACAGTCAGTGACACTAAGCATGTTGTCTTGTTGGTTCGAGGTGTCTTGTCATCGAGTCATGTTGAGTGTGTGTTCGCAAGGTCATGCATGCACAAGTTCATTCACTCAAACACTTAGTCATTTTTTTGAAACTCTGTTGAACGAACTAGCCCCCAACATAACTTTAATATTTTCCTGAGGCTCTTTGGAAACCTTTGAGATAAACGTTGATGGGATTCTCTGAGACATTTCGTGGCATCCTTAAGACAACAAACTATAGTGATATGATTGTTGGTTGAATACAAACTCTATACAATAGGCAATAAGCCCTCTAATATTGTGATTTTTATTGTAGGATTATATTCTTACATTCATTTTCATAAATGATTCTATTGTATATGTCTATTGTTTTTTGTTAATGGGAACCCTAGCTAGAAATAAAACCCTAAATTTCCCTAGAATATGGGCTTCAAAATGTGTACTTAAGAGGGTGTCTTTATTGTAAGATTTTAATGAGCTTGAAAAAGAGGTAAAAGTATGCTTGAAATCATTCACAATGTTTTAGTGAGCATAAATAAGACTCAAAGGAAGCTCATCTTAGAGAAATGAATCGAATAAATGAATGAGTGTCTAGTTCCAAGCTAGTGGAACTGCCTTAAGAAAACAAAAGCAACAAGGCTAGCAAGGTAAATCCACTCATCGCAACGTTCTCTCCAAGAAAAGTAATGTCACCAAACATAGTAATTTACAAGGTAAGTTCCTTGGGTAGAACACCAAAGGACACCGCTCACAAACAAATCACAGATCAATACACCAGTATTCTTGACGTGGTTAAAACCCTCAAAGAGGGAAACAGTGCACGGCCTGAGTCAACACAGCCACTTCAAGCAATTTATTAATGCAAAAGAAAGAAAATTTACATAAGCTTCTCTCATGAACGGTCACCTTATAAATGACTCTCCATGCTCTTTAAATAGAAATCATGAACCAATCGGGTGTTAAGCCACGGATCAAGTGTCGGTAATACCGAGGAGAGAATGAACTGTCGAATCTCTTCATGTCTAGAACATATCGTGACCGTCGGATTGTAAGTTACAAAAAATACATACTAAAGAAACACACTTTACCTAACTATACACTAAACCAAGTTATACTTAACTATTCCCTATGTGTCGAAATATCCTAACAACCCCCCTTAAGAACAACTTGGGATAGGATTGAAGGACGTACAAATATGACACAATAGGAGAAGGATGGAGGCATTAGAGCCTATCCCCCCTTAGCGACAACTTCCTAAACTCCAACCATAAATCGAAGTTTAGTAAATTTCGCCTTTGTGAGAGCCTTTGTAAAAATGTCTGCAACTTGATCATCGATTGAACAATATTGCACTTCAAGAACATGGTCATCAATGAGATTTCTCATGAAGTGCATCTGTAGTTCAATGTGTTTGTTGCGTTGATGTTGGATTGGATCTTTTCATAGTTGAATGGCACTATGATTATCACACCAAAGTGTAGTTAGATGTTGCTGCTGAAAGACAAACTCTGACAGGATCTAACGAAGCCACAAGGCTTCCTTACTAGTTTCTACAGCACCACGATACTTTTCTTCTGCTCAAAAAAGAGAAATGGCACTTAAGTTTGTTTCTTACAAACCCATCTAATAGGTCCAGAACCAAGGGTGAAGACATAACATGCAGTAGACTTCCGATCATCAAAGTCACCAGCCCAATCGGAATCAATGAAACCAATCAATAGAGGTGATGCTTGTTGAAAATAGCAACAAGAAATGTTAAAAAAAGAAATGTTATAAATAGCATTGCTATAAATAGAATTTCAAGTACTAGTGTGGAAAATAGCAACAAAAAATGATAAAATAGAAATGCTAAAAATAGCATTACTATAAATAGCATTTCAAGATATATTCCAATTTTAATTAGTCCCTGAATTAAAATTCTACATGGTATCAGAGCAAAGGTGATCAAAGCAGAGAACAGTATACAAAGAAGATAATTCAAAGTAACAAAAAAAAAAAAAAAATTGGGCCACGAGTTTGCAGAGCAAATCTGAAAATTCTTGTGCAAAATTTTCAGAAACAAATAGCATATTTGGATTCATTGCGAAAAAATAACCAAATTCAAAAAAAAAAAATCGCTGAATCGGAGTCCAGATGAGGGAGATATCGCTGATTTAAAATCAGCTCTTTTTCTAGAAAATTTCGTGACGGTGGGAAAGATGAAACAAATTGGTGTGTCAGCCAAGAACCTATATGCACTTGAGGTACAAAATGCATGCAAATCCTTGAGGAGCAAGGCAAATGTTGGAGACTTGGTGGTTGAGAGGGAGAGTACATTACCTCTCAACATGTAGCACCAGAAGAAGTCTCAAACAATTGTGGAGGAGCCACAATTGGAAAAGCAACTTCATGAAGTTGTGGAGCAACCACAACTAGAGAAGTTGAGAGGAGACCGAGTGGAGGCATCCACTCATGCAAAGACCTCCAATAGGGGGAAATTTCGAGCCAAGTGGGCAGAGGGATCACATGCAGCCATACCTCCAGGTGTGAGGTGGGGCGATGTGAAGTGATTGTCCCAAGACTGAAATAGGGGCAAGATCTTTGAGGTACCCAGCCTCTTGGCTTAGACCTTGCTATGAGAGCCCCGACGAAGAGTAGCAGGACTGGCTGAGTGGGTAGAGACAGATGTGGATGGAGTGGCAGAGAGAGCTACAGTGCAGGATTTCCAAGACAGCGCAGAGCTAGCAAGGTGCAGCGATGTGAGAGGCACAGGAGTGTTGCACCAGTGCAGGATGGCACAAAGAGGTGTGCAATGGTGCGAGATGCAGGAAGTTGTTGCAGCAACATAGATGTCAGAGAGGGAGCTTTAGCATCAGAGGGTGTTTCTAGCCCAACAAGGAGGTCCGTTAGGAGATTAGTTACTTACTTCTCAGTAACTGAGTTGCAGTGCAACAGTGGGCAGCGCGTTGCAACATGATGAGAGGAGGTGCAGTGCGGATGCAGTGTTGGGAGATGGGACCAGCAGTAGCATGGATGCAGCAGGACGAATCAGTGTGATTGATGCAATTAGAGATCAAAATGATAGAGGCTAAAGGAGTCAGATACTGAAGGGCACAGAGGTGCATAGTTTTCAATTGATAGAGATAATAGCAGTCAGAGACTTTGATGATAGAGGCATCATTCTGATTCAGGTTGGATATTTTTGTTTCTGGAGTTGCTAGAGCAACAACACTTGAGATAAGTGTTGCATGCAAAACATTCCAAAAGTTCAGGATCGTGTTCCAGTTGAATGCCTTTCTTGTTGAGAGAGAGTGTTGAAAATAGCAACAAAAAATGCTAAAAATAGAAATGTTATAAATAACATTGCTATAGATAGTATTTCAGGTACCAGTGTGGAAAATAGCAACAAGAAATGATAAAATAGAAATGCTAAAAATAACATTGCTATAAATAGCGTTTCATGATATATTCCAATTTTCACTAGTCCCTGAATTAAAATTAGAATTTAGTCTCACCAATTGTTTGAAAAATAATTAATTAATTCATCTTGAGTTAATTAGTTGGAGAAATTCAAACATGAAGTCTTTGTGAAGATATGCAACAGTTATCCCTTTGGTTGAGGAAGTTATCTCTTAATTAAGGAGATAAGGGTGAGTTGTAATTAGTAAGCTCAGTTAACTGAGTTAAGTCCAGTTAAATTAGTTCCAAACAGTTAGAGGAACTAATTGTGCGTTCAGCCAGTAAATGCATGCATGCATGCAACTACTGTTCTCCAGATAACTGAATATTCTCTCATAAATAACTCATGCATGTCAGTTCAGAGAAAGACCTAGTTGAGATTAAAAGAAGGGACAGTGTACTATCAGTTGGAGGAATTTTCCTATAAAGGAAACTCATCCATGCAGAAGGAATTAACTCCTTCAGGATTGCGCAGTTACTTCAGAGGTCAGTGTTGTGCGTGAGGTGAGAATCACACAGGTTACAGCTGCAGGACCCAGGAGAAACTGCGCAAGGAAATAGGAGGATTGGAGGAATGAAGAAAGGCATATGTGTTGTCTATTCTATCTATGAGCAGTAGTGAGGGATTGTACTGAGAGCTGGATAGCTTGTGAGCTAAAGCTTTGTGTAATCCTAAGATATTTCCACTTGTATGATAATACAGAGATCGGGGTTTTTAGCTGAGGCTTTCCCCAGGTATTCTTCTGTGTTTCATGTGTATGATTTCTTCTTCTCTGTTATATATGTTCTAATTGATCTTTCTCAAAATCGATTAAGCTTTCGCAAGTTTGATTGTAGAAGTAGATTAAGTATTTTGCTTTAGTACATTGCATAATTAGTTCAATCTACAGTGAAATTTCTACATGGTATCAGAACTCGCTGATCTATAGAGAAATTTCTACATGGTATCAGAGCTAGTTGAATGTAGAGAAATTTCTACAATGCTTCTGCACTGTAATGAATCCCAAACTAAACTGTACCTCGAACATAATGAAGTATTCTTTTAGCTACTTTCCAATAACTTTCATGTGGGTTTTGCATAAACCGAGCAATAAGGCCAACAATAAAGGAAAGGCCAAAACGGGTATGGGTCAGATACAAAAGTTTTCCTACAAGTTGACAGTATAAGGTAGCATCAACTCCAGGGGAAGTACAAGTGACTGAAAGTTTGGCTCCAGAATAAAAGGGAGAAGGCACTATCTTACAGTTTTCCATGTGAAATTGGCATAGAAGATCACAGGCATACTTAGACTGGGAAAGGGAAATACCTTCCTTGGATTACAAGACTTGAAGACCAAGAAAATAATGCAAGTGTCCTAATTCTATCATTTCAAACTGCTTTTTAAGGCTAGACTTCACATGGTTTATAACATTGGGATCACTACCAGTAAGGATAAGATCATCAACATAAAGAAAAAGAATGATAAGGAACTTACCCACTTTCTTGGTGTAGACAGTATTGTCAGAATGACACCTAGAAAAGTCAGTATGTAAAGAAAAGTTATCCATTTTGGCATACCAAGCCCGAGGGGCTTGCTTAAGACCATAAAGGTATTTCTTAAGCCGACATATAAGGCAGAAGTCTGTTTGTATAAATACAGGAGGTTGTTCCATATAGATTTCTCCTTGCAAGTCCCCATGCAAAAAGAAAAATTTAACATCCATTTAATGGACTTCCCATTTGAAAGAAGCAGCAAGGAAAAGAACAAGGCGGATAGAGTTCATTTTGGCAACAGGGGAGAAGGTTTCAGTATAGTCAGTGCCTTCAACTTGTGAAAAACCCTTAGCAAAAAGACGAGCTTTATGTTTATCCACTTTTCCATCTGGTCCAAACTTGGTTCTATAAATCCATTTGCATCTAACAATTTTTCGTCCCTTTGGAAGAGGAACAAGATCCCATCTATCATTTGCCAATAATGAACAATATTCTTCATTCAAAGCCGCGTCCCAATCTGGATGGCCTGAAGCTTCTGCAAAGGTGTCATGATCATAATTCGCTAAAGCTTGAGCCAGTAGAGAAGAGGCTATATTGAACTGAGAACATGTACGTCGTTGATCTGTAGGATCACCTACAAGAGCACCTGTTGCATCCCAAATAGCACAGACTCATTTTGGAAGCTGAGGAGCTGAAGGAGGATCTCGAGAAGGTGGGGGAAGATTGTCATCCTCGCTATCATCATCTGAATAAGAAATATTTTCAAAAGTAGAAAGGATAGAGAGAGGTGGCACATCCGTCGAACTAGACTCGTAGGCCGATATATTTTCAGCAAACTTTACATTTTTCTAATGATAACATTTTTGGATTTAGGTGGAAGAAGTCTATATCCTTTGACATCTTCAGAATATCCAACAAAAAGACATTTTTCACTCCTAGGTTCTAAGGCTTTATGTTTCTCATTGAGAATATGAGCCCATGCTTCACTTCCAAAAACACGAGAATGACTTAAATCTAGTTTAATTGAGCTCCATGCTTCTTCTGGAGTGCTATTCTTTAAAACCTTAGTAGGAGTGCGATTTACTATGTAATTTGTGCAGTGAGTTGCTTCTGCCCAAAAATTAACACTAAGCCCTTCAAATTGAATCATACAATTAGTAATTTCCTTTAAGGTGTGATTATCCTTTCAGCTACACCATTTTGTTGTGGAGTATATGGAACAGTATGTTGCAAATGAATTCCATGCTCAGTGCAAAAGTTGATGAATTTATTGTTAATATATTCTCCGCCATTATCAAATCTTAGCTTAAGAATTTGATGTCCAAATTGTTTCTCAACAAAGGCCTTAAAGGCCAAGAACATGTTAAATACTTCGCTTTTGAGTTTTAAGAAGTATACCCAAGTGCATCTGGAGAAATCATCAATGAAAGTTAAGAAATACTTGTAACCAAAGAATGAAACAACTGGAAGTGGACCACATAAATCATTGTGCACAAGCTGTAAAGGAGTTGAGGCATGCCAAGAGGCACGTTTTTCAAAACTATCCCAATCATGTTTTTCGAGTACACATCCGGAACAAACACCATCTCTACAAGATACCATAGGAAGACCTGTCACCATATTTTCCTTACATAGATTTTGAAGGGAGCGAAAGTTTAAGTGACCAAATCTCTCATGCCAAAGTTTGCTCACTTCATCATTATGAGCAACAAATACCGAGAGAAGAGTTGATGACCCAAAGTTGTTAAAATTATACAACTTTGTAGAATCATCAGCAATGCTAGTAGCTAAAATCTGTCTAGGATCTCTTAGGTCCTTAATTACAACATCATGAGGTGAAAATTCAATGGTTTTACCTTCACATGAATGAGTTATCTGATATACAGATAGAAGGTTGCAAGATAAGGTAAGAACACATAATACATCATTAAATTTACCATTGTTTAGATGAAAAGTTCCAACCCTTACAACACAAAGTGATCTATCATCACCAACATATATATTTTTGGTGTTACAATCATTTAAAGAAGAAAACATGGCTTTGTTTTTGGCCATGTGATAAAAAGCTCCAGAATCAATGAGCCACTCATGATAATAAGAAAAAGAAGATACTTTTAGTGCATAACCCGACCGAGATGCTTGACAACCACATGTAAAAAGTGTTATTCCTGAAGATGAAGTTGAAGTTGAAGAGTGCTCCAAATGGATGTTATGCTTCTTCATTGCTACCTCTGAGGCTTTCATCTTTTTAAGGCATTTGGATTCTAAGTGGCCATCACTATACAAAAGTTGCAATGTCTAGCAGACTTCTTTCCTTTGTTTTTATTTGCCTTATCATTTTGTTGAATTGATTTTTCATTTTGAGACTAAAATTGCTTAATACCCTTGTTTGGTTTATGACCTTTTTTTTTGGATGTTGTTTCTTCGGATTCTTTGAATATGGTTGTTGCTAAACTACGAAGGTTTTCTTAGAAGAGTTTCCAATATTAAGAAGACCAAGATGTAAGAATTTATCTTGTTCTTTTATTAAAAAATCACAAAAGGCATCAAAAGAGGGGGACTTGTAGTCTTGTCCTTGAGAAATAAAGGCTTCTCTTGTAGAATGGAAGGTGGAAACAAATACAGAGTAGGTTGGTCCCAACTTAGTAAGAATGGAATAGATAATGCTACCATCTTCTTTCTTAACCTTAATATCTCCAAGAGAAGTCTAAGGATCTTTGAACTTAGAAAAAAAATCTTCAATGGAAGAAAAATTATTGGGGTCCAAAGTAAGCAACTCATTTTCGAATTGATGGGCTCTAATTTCATTTTTAATTCTAAAAACTTTATTGAGTTGTTTCATTACTTCATCAAGGGTATCAAGTTCTGCGATATGGAATCTAAAGCCTGAATAAATAGACATCTCTATCAACCCACATACTTTATCTTGCTTATTTCTCATTTGGCTTGTTTATCTTCATCTTTATGTTTAAACACTTGGCTATTCTATAAAGATATTTACTTAAGTAAATCATCCATGTAGGACAACCATTGGAAGTAGTTGGTGTTGTCAAGAATAACTTGGCATGGATTTTCCATTTTAATAGAAACAAAGGTTGTAGATGTTTAAACTAATTTTTCCAATAAAAAAGATCTCAAAAAATTAGGCTAATTCAAAAAACACAACTCTGAAAAGGGCTTCCAGATGAAAAAGTTATGGCTTTTTGAAAAAAAGTTGTTGAAGATACCAACAAAATACGTAAATGTGTGGAAATGAATGATAATATTATATTTTTAAACCCCCCTTCCCCCTTCTTCTTTCAAAATTAATCTAATTAGCTCACTTTAAAAAAATAAAAAATAATATGTGACACACTTTTATAAATAAATGAAAGGCACTTTTACAATGGTACTTTACGAGCTACCCACTAAATTGTAACTTAAATAAAAAATAAAGAGATTTTAAAATTATAAGTGACTCACTTTTTATAATGAGTGAAAACACTTTTACATAAAGTATCTTTAAAACATAGGTTACATGTGTTTTTTGAAAAAATAACTCAACAAAAAGAAAAACTTGAACCCAAAACCTCTATTCTAATAAAGTAACTTTGGACCAAGTGAGTTAATTTAAAAGGTTAGTAATTTTTGGAAAAGAGGAAGGATTTTTTTTAGTCATTGAAGCTTTGGAGTGCGTGCTTACTTGAGAAGGCTCTTTTTGCCTACAAAAACAAAAAAACACACAAAACAAAACAGACATGCAAAAAAAATCCAACTTTACATCTTGAAATTAGACTTCACCGAAAACTAAATAATTTTTCTCAATGTTTCTGATTTTCCGAGATCACATTAAGGCGCGGCGGAAAAGAGCATACGCATAAAAAAACCTTCCTTGTTGTTTTCAATTTCTGCAGATTACACAGAGTCGCGGGGCAAAGAGCATACGCAAAAATGAAAGGTATGGATCCGGTAATAAAGAACTGAGAGATAAATAAACCGAAATAAACAGAGATAAATAATTAAAACTGTAAATAAAGACTATATACCTCCAGATCTTAAAAATGACGTAGCTAGGGCTACTAGAAACCTTTTCTCGTAAAACGAAAGGGGTTCCTCACTGGAACATATGCTCCTAACATAATAGAGCAATCCTCTCGACCCAAAAGCGGTCAGAAATAGTAGATCTAGGAAACGACAGTCGGACGTAGTTGTATCGACTTTGAATTTGGATCACCAACGGATGCGATGCTCAAATAGCTCTAATACCATGTAGGAATTTACAGGGTAAGTTCCTCATATAGAACACCAAAGGACACCGCTCACAAACAGATCGCATATTAATACACCAGTATTCTTGACGTGGTTAAAACCCTCAAAGAGGGAAAGAGTCAATGGCCTGAGCCAATGCGGCCACTTCAGGCAATTTATTAATGTAAAAGAAAGAAAAATTACATAAGCTCATGTCATGAATGGTCACCTTACAAATGACACTCCATGCTCTTTAAATAGTGATCATCGACCAATCGGGTGTTAAGCCACAGATCAAGTGTCAGTAATACCGATGAGAGAATGAACCATCGGATCACTTCATGTCTAGAACATATCGTGACCGTCATATTGTAAGTTACAAAAACTACATAGTAAAGAAACACACTTTACCTAAATATACACTAGACCAAGTTATACTTAACTATTCCCTATGTGTCGAAATATCCTAACACCAAATAGAAGCAAAGCATGATTCAAATGGAAAGAGGTCAAATGTGATTGCAATAACATGTTGGAAAAACTAAGGGGGGGTGAATCAATGTTTCTTATCACTTAACATTTTTTAATCTTTTTCAAAGCATTGGTTATATCTTTAGTTATTATTATTGTTTTCTTCAGATAATAATCCACAGTAAACAACAACATACAACAATGCAGAAAGATAAAACAATGGACATAGATGTTTTTTTGTTGGAAAACTCCCTCCAAGTCAAAAACCATTGAATGTTTTTCTAGAAATTGTATTCTTCTTTTTTTAAGAGAAATATTAATTACATCATGATTTCAATTACAACTGAGGGATGCATCAACCCCCTAATTCACATGTCACAACCTGTAGGACGCTACTAAACCCTAATATCTTATTGCAACCATAAGGACGCCCCAACACCCTATAGATCAGGCCACAGTCTGATGAGTGCCCCAACACTTTGTTTACAAGCTATTGTCGGAAAGGATGCTTCGTGCCCTATTAGTTTATTAGCCACAATTGAATGGATGTCACGACACCTTGTGCAAACCACAACTTGCCCTAACACCACCCTGCCACACTAAAATGATCTTAGGACACAACCTGAAGGTGACTCCAATCACCTAGAAGAGTCGATAAATCGTGTTTCACAATTTTCACACGAGATCCTCTGTACTCTGTAGAATAGTTGTAAGAAAGATGTAAAATAAATGTCGAATCCTAGTAATAGTTGATCATTATTCCCACAAACCAATCACTGCACAATGCTACGCATCAAGCTATCATTGTTCAACAACACATCATTGTCACTGCACATTGTATATCATTGTCACTACAAATCATTGCACAATTGTTGGCTATCATTGCATCTCACTACTCATGAATGAATAGTCATCAATGCACAACCATTGTCAGCATCGTATCAGGGTACACTCGATGCTACAACCATCTGATACTACTGTCAAATGATGGCACAAACCAAGGTGCCTCAAGTCATCCCTAGCAATTAGTACTCTCAACTTATGTCCTCGAAGAATTACCAGCGTATATGTAAGCATTGTTGCTCAAGTGGTCAAGTCTTGCTTTCCAATTTTACTTCAATATATTGTTCAACAAGATGTTAATGTCTTCAATACTTGTTGCCCTGCAAGATTACAATTGTGTCACCGTACACAAATCCCTAGGTCATACTATAAGAGAAACCCTAGGTCATTACTTCAAGACAAACCTTAGGTCAATATTGTCATTTGTCTATAAGTCAAGTCAATCAGTCATACCAAAGTTAAGGTGTCAATTCAATGTCAAATGACTTGCCAAATCAATAGTAATGCAACATTGTTATCTAGTGTTTTAGTCAAGTAAGACACTTGTCAAATAGATGTAAAGTAATTTGTCAAAGTAAAGGCACTTGCCAACTAAGTATAAAGTCATTATTACAAGTCTTAAGATCAAGTCAATAGGTCATGTAAGTGTCAAGTCAAGGTCAAGGTATATTATCAATGTCAACATGTCCCCTGTTGTCGTATCACATATAATCATTGTACCTCTAGATGCAAATCTTAACAAGCTATCAAAGCAACTGTCACAATAGTGGATATCAAAACAATGTTAAGTGGCATTCACCACTTGCTTAATTGTAGTATACAAGTCACGGTACACTAATGTTATTTTGTCAAAAGGTCATGTGAATGTATTAAGTCAAACCCAAACTCAAACATTTCATCGTAGAATGTTCACTAAGTCATGTTAGGGTAACAAGCAACATCAATTGTCATATGGTAATATTGTAAAGTCAATGTCAAAGACAAGGTACTCATAGTTAGGTTATTTCACATTTTTAGTGTGCTTAGGTTGACAAGTTATGCCATTGTTATAGTTACAGTTAGCAAGTCAAGCAACGCTATCAAGATCTTGTTGTAGGTCTACGTTTTCACTGTTAGAGAAAACACAGTGTCATTTATTGCTTTTTCACTATGATAGTATAGTAGATGTGTTGCTGCTATATATATTATATATATATATATATATATATATATATATATATATATTGATTACTTGTAGAGGAAAGACCACACTGTCGTAAATCAATCTTTAAATGATGAAAGTTTAGGACTGTTGCTTGAAGAATAAACTTATTCACTGTAGAACGTGTATGTATTGATTGGCAAGCCTTTCTTCAAACTTCACTACAATCAATGCGCATACACATATTCCAGATCTTAGCCACAAGTGTAATACTACCATGGTGACAGATTTCTTCAAAGCAGAACAAGGTATATTGTTGATCTATACGCAGTGACCAAACTCATACTTGAATTAGGTCTTTTAGATCTCGGATTAGGTATTTCAGAGCATAGACTTTGAACAAAATGTTAACCAACAATCTGCAACTTTTTGGAAGTTGAATTGAGTCATATAGCTTCGTTGATCCTTGCATACTCAACTAGTCTTAAACAAAAATGATACAATGATCAACATAATTCCCTAAGCAACTCGATCTTTTCATATGTTGAAAAAGATGAACTTCATCAACAAGTAGTAGAGAACAACCCTGTGGTTGCCTTAAGAGAGGGGTCGAAAGAACTTTAAGGGAATGCCCACCACATTCAAACAAAAGAACACAAAAAAAAACACCAACTTACCTCTTCATTGTACTATTTGCCTCTGAAATATTCGTTGGTCTACTTCAGGTAGGATGAAAGTTCAAAGAGATTCCCATGAAGTTTTAGAGCACAAGATTAAAACAAAATTGAAATATGTTTATGGAAAGGTGTTAGGTCCTTTTATAGACATGTTTGTGGGCTAAGGAGGGGCATCATTCGATGAGAATTTTATGAAGTTTTAAAATAATTTTTAATTTTAATAAAGTTATGCCTTGCAACCAAAGTAAAGAAGTTGTTGCCCTTATAATGAATGAAGTAGACCTTTAATGTTTTTAAAAATACATCCTATGGGCGAATGATCATTTTAATACTCTACCAAAATAATATGATTTCATTAATATTAATCAATAATAATAATTAACCTTTAAGAGCCTTATTTAATATTTGTGTTAAGGACCTTTCCTAGAAATATTTTCAATTCCACTAGAAATTTAAATATCAATGATTGGCATAGTGTATATGGTCTCACATGGTTGTGAAGTCAATGATTCGTTTATTGTCTTAGATTCTTGAAGTTATTCAACTTATACACAATGAGATTGCGACGAAAATTATTGTCATATATTGACAACCGTAAGGGAATAAGGTGTCATGTCACTTCCCCTGGGGTTTTAGCCCAAACATTGGGTCACCAACTTCAATTGTGAATCTCTCTCAAACCAAGAGGCCTCTCAGGGCATACCACATATCAACAGAAACATCTTTTCGAGGAGAATCTAATGACAAAGATCTCTAACCCAAACTCAATGAATTGACCTACCAAAAACCCTTGACAAAGTCGGGGTACATCCTTAGTCCATAGAACCCAAACCCTAAGACTTGGGTTTTCAACCATTCAACAGTATAGTTGTCATCTTGATGTAATCCGACAATTACTATGAAGATTTCATTAACCATTTGACATCAATAACTGGCATTTTTAGTCAAAGTCCCCAATCAACTCCATGGTTTGACATCAATAACAACACCATCCAACATGACATTAAGTGAAGCTAGGGAAAACAATAGTGTAGCAGTAGGCATTAAGATATGAATAACATTAGGCATTAGAAACCATGAAGTAACATCAAAATGATCGAGATCTTCCTCAAAATATGGCCAAAATCTAGAAGAACAGATCAAAATGGGGATTAATTCCCTGTCATGGCAAGTTTATGGGAGGATTCTTGGGCCTATGAAATGTCACAACATGGATACCAAAATAGAAAGATGGTGTTATTCTATGGCGTCCATGAATTGTGCGAGTTACAACATATAATACAAAAGGGCTAATGTCGCAACCTGACAGGATTGGACCTAAGGCACAATGATGGCAACACAGATGATCAATAATGCAAAGGACATGTAGGGAAAGACCTATTCCTATATGATAAGACCAAAAGTGCATACCTCAAATCCAGTGGATGTCACTATAAAAATGCCACCCTATCCTATAAAAACTATATAGAAAAACCAATTCCATAGTTAAATCACATAATGAAAGCAAAAAAGGATGGATAGAGTAAGAATAAGATCCTATAATTTTTGGTCTCTTTGTATTTTATAGTTTTTTTTGGATTTTTGGATATGATATACTATCGATGTCTATTTTGGCTCTCTTATGATTCCAAAGGAGGTAATTTGAAATCAATGTTTTTGTGTGCATGCATTTGTATTGATGTTCAATTACTGTGACAAATGTTCACATTGTTGGATAATTAGTGTATGTAACCTCTCGGTCTCACCATTGTGCACCTATCAAAATCCAAGGGGATCTTGCTAACATATCTCAATCAAGTGCCAAACATCAGCTTACTCAACCTACATGCAAAAATAAAAGGTGCTCATATCACACACCAAACCAAAACTAAAATACATAATATACAACGCATGATGTAGTCTGGTAGGTTACATCATGTAGTACTTGTTGTTAGGCACAAGTCAAGGATTCCTATTGACATGTATGAACTCATGAGATGTTATTGGCAACCTACAGCACACCATGCCAGGGCCATGCCACATACAATCAAACTGACATGATCTTAAAGGTTGACTCTAGTGACAACCTAGAATCATATAATTACTAGGAAATACATAAGGACATAAAAGGGTGAGTGATCTCATAAGCTAGTATAGCTCCTTGAAGATGGTCATTAGGAAACAACAAAGGTACAAGAAACTTGTCGATGGGGAGGTTTGGACTATAAAATATGGTGTCAAGTCCAAGACTTTACTCAATCCAAGGGTAGGCACTTCACTAGATGTCCCAAGAAATCCCCCTTTAACCCAATTCAAGATTTCCAAACCTAGGAGAATGGAGACATCATGACTCATATACTCTATAAAACCCCCAGCCTCTTGTTGGGGCGTATTACATGCCCACTATTACCCTTGTAACCCTATATTTTTGCTATTTTTCATTTACTCTATTTTTTTGGTGACATATGTTATGCATGTCTAATGCATTCTATGATGTAATGCACTCATTTACAGTGACATAATCACATGATAACATCCCTTACAACTCCATTCACACACAACACATGAAATAATACATAATAAATTATAATGGAATTCAAATAAAATTGAAAATAATCGCAAACACCCTTATAAATATATCAAGGAAGGATTACAAGGAGTTTGCACTCTACAAAACTCCCAAAAAGAAATTATTTTCAATCAATCCATTCTCATGTGTGTTTCTATTGTATAATATGTCCAATATGTCCATTTATATAGCTCTAGGCAACCACAACAAATATGCAGTTCAACTGTTCAGTTCAATTGTCTCTATAACTATCTCTAATAATATCTCCATAAATAATTCAAATTGACTTTATAAAATATTCATCCTAACTTCACTCCTTATCTTCATTCTTAATTTTGTATGTATATATTTAAATTCAGTCTATTACATCAAATTTATGTAACCACATATTTGAAACCACATACTTTAAACATATGAAATATACATTATTCCTCCCCCAAATCATATAGAACATTCGTGCTAAGATATTAAAAAAAAAAAAAAAAGAAGAAGAAAGAAGAGAAAGAAAGAAAGAAAGAAAAGAGAAAAGAAAGAAAGATAATTATATAATGTCCACAAATGGCCAAGTGCTACCTCAATGAGACTAGAAATTCCAATTAGTGGCCACTAAATAAGAGTGTAAACCACTCTAGAACCGGAATAGTATCAAAATACAAAAGATATAACTGATAATAAAAAGAATACGAAAACTCGATGAGGCACAAGGCCCTAACTCCACATTAGCATGGATGTGACCACTCATGAAAACCCATGAATCTCTAAGGCGCAGGAGAAAACCTTCGAGCTACAGAAAATCCAAGCAAGGGCAAGCGGGGCTCTCCACAAGGTATCTCAAGGAAACCACAGAGAATAGGAGAGAGTGATCCAAAGAACGGACAAAAACGTTGTTATAAATGGAATCAAAAGCTCTGACAGAGAGCTAAAAATCGATTAGTCATTAGGAGTCAGAAATGAGTTGAGGATGACTATTTGTAGAAAACAGGTGAGAAAAGTAGAGGTAAGGATTCTCCTTAAGAATCTAATCCTGACACCCCAGAAGACTTTTCAGACATTTTGAAGATAAGCATAACAACAGGTTTTACCACTTTAATCCTAAAAAGAGTCATTTGATCATATGCAAACACGCATCATGACAGAACGTGCCCCAATGATGTGAAAAGATACATAGTAACTTATTAACCTCAATGGCCAGCTGGAGATCCAAAAAATTGGGCAAAGCCAGAGTCAAGAGTGTGAAGAGTCATAGTTGACAGGAAAGTGACGTTTCTCGGCATTCTAAATAACTTGTGTCTGCAACATCAAAAATCAAAACTTCATCCTTTTCATCGCCATTCTGAGCTCTTTTACCGTTCTTAAACAAAAGATTGGCAGTCACGTAAAACCCTATTTTCAAAAACAATTTTCTAAAGCAGAAATTTGCTCTGAACCATTGGAAGAATAAGTGAAACCTTGAATGAACCATGAAAAACAGCTAAAGACTAAGGACACACTTTCCTCAAACCTCACCTAACCAAACAGGTATTGCAAGTCTGAAGTACAAGTACAGAAGCAAAAAGGTAACTTCAATATATAAATCCATTAAACAGATTTCTCTAGTTGATAACAGATTCCAGAATCCTGCCACTTAGTACAAAAGGGTTGGGAAAGTTATAACTAGATCATCTCAATTACTTAACACATTATAGCCATTGATGCAACAAGCTACAGTCATCATAACAGTTACGGTCTATGATGCAAAGAGTTCCAATATCTCCTTGAACATTCTTAACGTCCATGTGCAAGACTGGCGTTCCACTTCGAAGTGTGATATTTATGTATTAGAATTATCTTATTTGTATTATATTTCTCTCTACCCCTGAACAACCATAACAGCCGATAAGTATGGAAAGTGGCCGCTAATCGTCATTATACTCGTATTCATTAACCTCAAATCAAAATCTTGAAAATATACAAAAGAATAATTCCACCTTGTTTGTATTGAAAGAAAATAATGAAGTGAGGCCTATCAAGAATGATCCCACTATATAATACAGTTCAGGGCTCCTTTAGAAATATTGTTGAATGAAAACCCAGCTGTCGTTTAAAAGATCTACATTGTGCTCCACCCCAATTCCCAAAAGGTTGCCACACTGATGAAATAAAACAGCTCATCTAAAAAGGCAACTTCTCTTCTAAGTAAAAGTTAACGCTTATGTCTTACTGCTTAGTGGCAGACCAGAGGAACAAGTCCAACCAAAGGCATGAATGTCAAAAGTAGCCAGTAAAGTCCACCCCACAAATGGTAGACAACATTGTTGGGCATTGGATAATCGTGTGTTTAGTGATATGTGTTTAACAGATTCTCGAGGATCTCTTAACCCTGGCGATGCGTCCGTTTACTAACACCGGTAGGTTTTTTTGTAATGGTAATTGTGATTCTAACAAGTGGTATCAGAGCCAAAGGTGTCACGCCCCCAAGCCTACAGTGGTCTTTCAACCGTGCAGGCGAGGTGCGGCACCACCGAACACTTTCTTTTTAACAATACTCGTGCACATGGACTACGCCTAATTCACTTTCTCCTACTTAGTTTGTGATTCTCAACCAAGTATTATTATGTTATCCTTTATACCAATGAACACCCATACACATTCATTATCCATAGCATTATATAAGAGAAATGCAACAATATAAAGAGAGGGGCAACTCCCTGCAATATGAGTCTGCCCAACAATATATTATACGATCTTTCGTTTTTACAATGCACAAGTTAAATCTTGGGAAACCCCAAATTTACACTTAGCCAAATATACAACATCGGCAAACTTGGTTGCCCAGCTCGTCGGCACCTCCGCACGGTCGCCGCACAACTAACCAAACCTTCGTTCACCCCGTCGCACCGTCGTGTTGTTTGCCCAACTCGGGCGCACCTCCAAGTTGCCACACACAGACGCCTCCAACCAAGACACACCTCCGTTCACAAACCAACACTCCAACAAGTCTTTGTGCACACTTGCACGATGGGCGGGCGCTCACCCGAGTCACCAAGACGCCCACGCCAAGTCGTCGCACAAATCGACCCTCCGCACGATCACCTCGAGCACGCCTTGCCCAACGCGTTCACCTCTTCACCAAGAGCTTTCCACCAAGTGCGACTCACCAAGGAGAGCACATGAGCTATGCGCTCATCCTCTCCTCAAATCTGCGCACAAGCCTTCTCTTCCAAGAGCGTAGAACAAGAGATGATCAAGTGTGAATGATCTCCAAGTGCTCCAACGCACTTACATATATACGCATCGCAATGGGGTGGTGGCTCGCCCAGCCGACCACCAAATCTTCGTCTGCACACCCCTCTAAACGCCCACCTATGTGTCGGCCTCGCCCTTCATCGCAAGTCGGCCAACCCACACCGCAAACGCCCAACCAAGTGTATAAACCTCCCATCGCACTTCACATGTTCGTCGCATGTATCGTCGCATTTCTTCCGCAGCTCCGTCGCACACCCGGTTGGTCGCTCCACCGTCGATCGCACACCTGCCCGCCGCACCTCATCGCACGCCCGTCGTGCGCGCGCCCGGTCGCCCGGCGCCCAACCATCGCACAACATGGAGGCTTTACATCCTCCTCCACCTGAAATCGTTGTCATCCTCGACAACATACCATCTTGGTAACCATCCACCAAGATCATCCATGATGTCAACTCCACATACTGCAACCATCACTGCAACATATGTAGAACCACCGTCTCCACCATGTCTCATCTCGGCAACCATCCGTCACCAAGATAACCATACCAAGGTATGCACCCATCGGTATGTCACATATCGGAAGTCATCTCAATCCATGACCATCAACCACCATGTCACAATCTCCACATGCTGCTCCATCGTGGAAGGCTGGTCCCTCCATCTCAAGCTACATGCCCACTGCAACATATTGTGTCGACCTCATCATGTGTCGTCCCCATGTGAACTGCTGCCATGATACTCCAACACAATGCTAACACATCTTTGTACAATACATGTCCCCATGGTTGAACTAGTCGGATGGCCAGTCCAACTGTCACGCTCAAACCATGAGAGTGAACATCCTCATGCCACCATCAATCGTTTCTCAAAACATCCCTGTCACAACCTGAACTCGATCAAGAATCCATCTCCATAAATGTAATCCATGCTCAGGTCCATGAAGTAGTCCTCATCTCATCTACAACATGTCATCCATGATGTTTGGTGTCAATGTGCTAAAGGAAATCAGCCACATCTATCCCAACATCATCCATATGTGTGCCATCCTCAATATGAAGAGACCACCTCATCAAACTCCAACTCTCGGTGTGTCACATCCATGTCCATGAAGCTACCTCCATCACATCTGCAATGTGTCATCCCTCAAGTCTGCCATAGAAACAAGTATACACTTGTCTCATTTATCCATGTGTTGCCCATGATCGTAGATCAATCAGCTCCCATGTGTCAAAAGTGGTTGAGTCTCGGCTCAACCCATGCCCAAGTGTTGCCACCAAGGCATCATCACCATCGTAACTCCATCACCTCAAAGTGTCTCATATCGATCATCCACATCA
>APFE031391192.1:201581-222086 GCA_000404065.3 Pinus taeda
GTATGTATGGGGGATCGGGACAGGAAAGAGAACGGCACTGGGAACAAAACCCCAAACCGGGTTTTTGATAACATAGGGTTCAAGAGTGTGGAATTATCCTCAAATACTGTAATCCCTTTTAACCATCCAAAAATTTATATACAAAGATTCATTCTCTAAACAATGCAACAATACCCAAATGAAGTTTTCAGCTGAATCTCCCATTACAAAACACAAACACATATATATACAAAAATTGCCATAAAATTCCTCGTATACATAAATACATGGTGTTCTGTTTTACCTCTCTCCAGGTAAATAATGCTCACTCTACAGTGTAGATTTAAATCTTAAAGCTGTGTCAACCCAGCTCTTCTTCGTAAAAAAGTCCGTCAACTAACTGATCGATGACGGTATCAACAAATTTGTTACATCGGTCAGAAAAGACGTCGCTAACCCTTGTTTTAGCACAAGATGCCCATGCAAATCCAGCAGCGCCTACAATGGAGGCCATGCAGATTCCCCCAAACTCGCAGATCTTTTGCATGTCCATCTTGTGAAACAGAGAGTTTCCCGTCAATAGCTCCACATTGATGGCTGCCGCAAACACAATCTGCAAATCCATGAGAAATTCACAGCATGAGGGCATCCAAACATGCGAATGCTAATAGTTTGACGGAAAATTCGAATCAGAATATCAAGAAGATTTTCTCACCATTGCCAAACGACCCGACAGAATTTCCCAGTCTTTGAATTTGGCTGCATGGTCGATACTGGCGGCGAGAGAATTGAAGAAACTCGGCATTCTGTCGGGCTGGGGCTCGGGTTTCATAACATTATCTCCACTATCAGCGAAAGCTCTGAGAGTACACAAGCGAGGGGGAAACACAACTTTGCGATCCTTATTGTCGTCTGCTAATGCACGCATCCTCATCATACCCCTCCTGCGAATTGGGGTCGAAAGTTTAGGCAGTGAATTAATACTGGATTCCAGATACCCTTTTAAAAGAAGTTTTGACTCTGTAACATTCCCCGTCATTCGTATTGTTGTTCCCATTGCCATTGCCATTGCTGTGCTCTCAATGTTCTTAAAAGGCCCAAGCAGGAATCTTTTGGATCAAAAGGCCAAGCCTGGGATTATGCTTCAATTAGCCACCCAAATTATCATCGCTCTCCCGTCTTTTATTTCTTGATGATTGAAGATTACAGGGTCACTGCCCTGGCCACGTCTGTGATAAACGCTCGACAACCTAGAACCAATGGTTCCTCATATTTCACAACCACCAACCTAGAACCAATGGTTCCTCATATTTCACAACCACCACACCACACATTTTACAATTTTTTGACTGTCAATGTGAAACCTAATATTTTTGTCGAGAGTTTTAGTGTTTGGAATAGATTTGTAAGTAATCTCGTGCAAGTGATTATGATTTTAGTTTTAGAATCTTGTTAAAAAAATCATATGACAAATATTTCTAGAGAGTTCTTTTGGGATATTTAACCATTAATATTCATTTGTGGAGTTTTGATTTTTAAAATATTATGGAATTAATTGATAGGCTTTTAAATTAAAAATGATTTATCTACATTTATAAGTAAATATAAGAGAACCATATTTCACAACCACCACAAGTTTTACAATTTCAATGTGAGTTATATTTCACAACCATCACACCACATATTTTACAATTTTGTCACCGTGAATGTGAAACCTATTACCAATATTTTTGTCAGAGTTTTAGTGTTTGGAATTGATTTGCAAGTAATCTGGCTTAGGTGATTGTGATTTTAGATTTGGAATCTTGTTAAAAGAATCACATGACAGATATTTCTAAAGAGTTCCTTTGGGAATATTCATATTTAACCATTCATATTCATTACGAGTTTTGATTTTTAAAATATCATGGAATTAATTGATAGGCCTTTAAATAAAAAATGATTTATCTACATTTATAAGTAAATATAAAAGAGAAAACTTTGATGGAGCGTGGAGCCGAGGATGAAGAAATCGAGGGTTAGGAAGGGTCTTAGGCTGGTCATAAGGCCTGCTCGGCCACGGCCTAGGGCCCATCAAAGAACGGGATCGGGAGGTGACGGAGGCTCATCAGAGAACGGGATCGGGAGGCGACGGAGGCATTACTGAACCCGGTGGACAGCGTCAGACTGAAGGGCAGGTGGAGGTCGGCGATCATCGAAAGGCCGACAGCTGGAAGTTAACAGGGTAAAGCACAGTAACAAGGTTTTACCAAGGGAAAGAAGGCGATCGATCTACTGGGCTGACAGTGAACATTCATCGAAGGAATCGACTGCCAAGTAACCTGAGATCTCCGCCGTAACCATGGTTAACTCCAACGAGTTCATAGATCTAGACCCTGCAATGGAGGACATTCTTTCAGTTTGGGGAAAAGACCCTACTTCATAGAACATTGAGCGCTATTTCGGACCGACTGAAACCCTAGGATCTGCTCCCTATTCTCCGGAAGCGTTAACGACCAACCTGCAATTCTTTCAGTCGTCAAAGAACTTGGAGGGGAGCACTTCTCGTCACCAAGATGCTAAGGATCTGCAGCTAACCAAAAGACAGAGCGAAGACGAGTTTCATGCAGGCTTACAAGGTAGTAAAGGTAAACCCTCCTCCATCGACAAAGTACTCTCTGGAGGGTTAGAAGACATCGTGATTCTTGGATCGAGCATAGGCCAAAGGCCTGAAAAGGGTTTGGGAAGAACCGCAGCTGTTACCAGAGCTTCTATTGGCAAAGATCAAGGTAGCCCTAATAAGGTAGGCGGGTGGAAGGAACGCGGCTTCGAAGGTCCTCCGGATCCGCGAGAATTCACCATCAGTGTAGATTTGGAGGCTTAGGTAACAAATCAACCTATTTCTGAGTCTTTTATTCACTCTGTAGGGAACTCGGTTCCGGCCTCACCTGAGCCAAGACCCTCACTTCTGATCTCCAATCCGGATCAGCAAGGTATAACAGAGACAAATGAGGAATTAAGGGTAGAGGACACAGGAGCACGAAAGAAGGGAGAGAAAAGGAAAAAGCAGAGGCCAATTAATGCTCAGGACATAGAAGGGAATTTGGTATTGGGAATGGACATGCAGATAGAAGAGGCCCTGGAGATGGCAGAATGTACATTGGTAGGCAGGGCAAGGGGAAAAAAATTCTCCTCTACTCTCATCCATTCCTGGGGGAAACAGAATTGGCAATCCGACCTCATTAGAGGTTTCTCGGTCTCGACCCTAGCTAAAGGTTGGTTTATGGTGCGTTTTGAGCACAAAGAGGCGGCAGATTGGGTTGTCAGTAGGAACTGGGCCTTCGGGAACATCCCGGTTCTCTTCAAGAAATGGAGTCCGTTGTTCGATGCAATACATGAGAAGACTGATGTATTTCCTGTATGGGTAAGGGTTCTAGGGCTTCCATCATTCCTTTGGGTCGAGTCAGTCTTCAAAGTAATCGGGAACAGACTAGGTACCTTTCTGGAAGCAGACATGGCCTTCCTGCAAACCCAAAACAAGGCAATGGCACGGATTCTAGTCAGCTTAAATCTGAGTGAAGGGCTAGCAAAGAAAATAAACCTCCAGTACAAAGATTTTGTCTATGAACAGATTCTGGACTATGAACACTTGCCCTTCCGGTGCCACAGATGTCATGTCTACGGTCATCTGGCCAAGGAATGTCCTTTGGGCAGAAGACGGAGAAGATACCAGAGGACGTCAGCTCATATGGAGAAGGGATCCCATCCAAACCAGACTCTTCAGGGAAACAAGAATACTGACTATCAGATGGAAGGAGAAGTGGGAATAGACCCTCAGCAAGGGCGGCAGACACCGAAGGAAACAAACCTGGATCCTCCATCCAGAATGGAAGAAGAAGAATTCGAGCTCGGGAGCGCAAATCCTGTCCCGGAGCCCATCGAAGAAGATGCAAAAACTTAAAATCTCATCATTGGCGAGGACTCCAAGGGTACGATTTTAGATCCTTTAATCCCTCCTAATTTTATTTCAGATTCAAAAGATAACTGTCTGGTTCCTGAATCTCTTTCAAAAAATTGTATGCCTGTTATCATCGACAATAATGTAACCATAGATGGGAATAATGTAGAAACATGTATTGAAATCATCTCGGCTGCTATTCCCTCCCTAGATCTGAATTGTGAAGGGTGCTCTTCCGAGCCACCTCCTCTGGTTCCTCACCCCATCTGCCCCTATAACCTTAGATCTCTGGACAATAAATCCAGTCCCCTAGATTCGGTGGGTAGCATAGATCAGTCCCTCCCCCAGAGTCAGGCTAGGAAAAAAAGGGGTAGAAAATCCAATCTTTCCATGGCCTAGGTCAAAGCAAAGCATGATGTGGCCGATGGAAAGCAACTGTCGATTCCTGGGGCACTTAGAGCGATGCAAGGCCCTGATAAGGTCTTAAAATGATCCTTACATCATGGAATTGCAGGGGTTTAGCCAGTAAACCCAAAAAACTGGCTCTTAGGGAGATGGTAATGAATTCAAAAGCGGACATCCTTCTACTTCAGGAGACCTTGGGGAATGGAGTGGAAGTCGAATCGGCTCTATCCCCCCTCCTTCCAGGTTGGAAATTCTCAGCTATGGACTCATCTAGTCACTCTGGAGGGCTGGCTATTGGTTACAGAGAAGGGCGAATCAAGATAAAGAATCAATGGGGCATGAAACAGGTGATGGGAATGGAAATTCAAACCCCAGACTTTGAATTCCCTATAACAATTCTTAACATCTACGGCCCATGTCAGGGAAGGATGCCCTTTTGGAATGACCTAATGGCAAATTTGACAGTGAAGAACAAATTCATGGTGATGGGAGGAGATTTTAACTTTTCCTTAGGAAGATCGGAGGCCTGGGGACCCTCAGCTAGGGAGGACTCCTTAACAGATTTCTTCCAAAATCTCCTAATTGCAAATAAATTGATTGATGTAAATCTCATTAAGCTAAAGCCGACTTGGAGGAATTGTCGAGTAGGAGAAGCAAGAGTGGCAAAAAGGTTGGATCGATTTCTCATAAATGAAGATCTATCCTCTATGATTCCTACATTTCGGCAATGGGTCGAAGAGGGGGGGCCTTCAAATGACTTTCCAATTTACTTGGATCTCTCAAAGTCTCCACCCAAGCCACCAGCGCCCTTCAAGTTTAATGCTTCTTGGCTGCAAGAAACCTCCTTTAACAAGCTTTTTAAAGAAACATGGATCCACCCAGACAGTCGATCTACTGAGGATAGAGGATTCCTATTCATTGAGAATCTCAAAAGATTGAAGAAAGCAACAATTACATGGGCAAAGGACAGGAAGGAAAAACAGATTGAGGAATTTATCAGGATCAGTGAGGAACTCCAAAAGCTGGAAAGTATAGAGGAGGATGGGTATGCGTCACAGGAATCAAAAGACAGGATCATATATCTCGAGAACCTCAAAAATCAAATCCTATTGGCTAAAGAGGAGCAATGGAGGCTTAAGTGCAGAGCAATCTGGCTCAAAGTTAGGGACGAAAACACGAGATTTTTTCACAATTATGCAAAAGGGAGGAAGAGTGCAAACACCATCTGGAGTCTAAAAAAAAGACTTTTGAAACTCTATCAGCACTCGGGCAGTGCCACTTCCAGAATCAATACGTAGACCAAGGCGAGGCCACCATCGCAGAGGTTATCAGAACAACGCAATGTTTCCCCAGGTACGTAGAGGAGGAAGAAGCGGAGGAGGTGATGAACCCTGTAACAAAGGAGGAAGTGGAAAGCGTCATCAAATCTATGGCAAAAGAAAAAAGCCCTGTGCCGGATGGCTGGGCCATAGAACTCTTTCTCCATTTTTTTGATCTGATTGGTGAAGAAATAACTGAAGTCGTTGAAGAGACCAGAAGGAAAGGAGAGGTCTACAGTCCTTTCAACGCAACATCTATAGCCCTCATCCCAAAGAAGGAATCCCCTGAATCCTTTGAAGACTTCAGACCTATTTCATTATGCAACAGTATATACAAAATAATTGCTAAAGTGATTGCTCTCAGAATTAAGCCAATTCTGTCAAGGCACATCTCATTTGAGCAATTTGGGTTCTTGAACGGTCGACAAGTACATGAAGCCATAGGCGTGGCTCAGGAGGTTCTTCACAGTGTAAAACAGCAGAATAAGAAGGGTGTTGTTTTAAAAATTGATTTATCAAAAGCTTTTGACAGAATAAATTGGATATATATCCGGCTACTCTTAACTCACCTAGGATTCAAAGTGGATTTTATCAGCTGGATAATGGGTTGCATCACAAATGTCAGTTATGCAATTCTCATCAACAGTGCAGCCACTCCATTTTTCAAAGGACAGAGGGGATTGAGGCAAGGCTGCCCTTTGTCCCCTCTGTTATTTCTCTTAGTTGCAGAAGGTCTAAGCTAGCTGATTCAAAAGGCCAAACGGGAAGGTAAGGTCAGAGGTATAGAAGTAGCGGTTAACCTGGATATATCTCATCTTCTTTTTGTAGATGACATATTGGTTTTCACTAATGGTGCTTCTAATGAAATAACAGAATTAAGAAACACCTTTGATCTGTTTTTGAAAGCTACCAGAATGCAGATAAACTCCAGGAAATCCCAGTTAATTGTGGAAGGCCTAAACAGAAAAGAAAGAGCCCAGATTCTTTCTCTTTTTCCCTTCGAATCTAGCAACATGCAATCCCCCTTCAAGTATTTAGGCTTCTGGTTGAAACCCAAAGCCTATAAGAAAGAGGAATGGAACTGGTTGATCGCAAAATTAGAAGCCAGAATATCTCATTGGAGTTACAAATGGCTTTCCAGAGCAGGGAGACTGACACTAATAAAATCAGTGCTTATGGCCATTCCAGTCTACTGGGCAGCATTGACATGGGTCCCTAAAGGTATTCTGGAGAAAATCAGAAGAATTTGTAGCAGATTTCTCTGGGCTGGCTCTAAAGAGAACATTGTCCTTCCATGGGTTGCCTGGGAGAAAGTGGCAAGGCCTAAAGACTGGGGAGGATGGGGGATAAAAAGCCTCCCTGATTTAAGCCTTTCTTTGGCAGCCAAATCTGGCTGGAGGCTTATTAAGATGGAAAATATATGGACAAGAGTGATCAAAAGGAAATATATTGACTTGGTGCCTTTAGAAGAATGGATTAGGAACCCAGCAAAGATCAAGAAGAATGCCTCGGTGATATGGAAAGCAACTGTGGAGTCTTTCAGAGTGATTGAACAAGGATTGGCATGGAAAATTGGAAATGGACGGAATGTGAAGATCGGGAAGGACCCGTGGGTCGGATGTAACGAAAATTATGCCCTATCCCCTGGTTTATCTCATCACTTAGAAAGCAGAGGCATCCTATTCTTATATCAGGTGGAAAAAATTGGTCATTCATCCATATGGGGACAGGCCTGGAAAAATGAGAAGATATGGACTTAGAGCAAGGATAGAGGAATGAATGGAACATCTATATTTAGGAACTCGCCAGATCAAATGTCAGACTGAAAGACAACTCGGACGAACTAATCTGGGCCCATGCAGACACTGGAGAATACTCCCCAAAAAGTGGTTATAAATTCCTCATGTCTAGGAAAGGATGGGATCCTCCCGAATGGTGGTCGAGGCACCTATGGAAACTCAAATGCCCTCCTAAGGCTAAACTATTATTCTGGTGCATCTTAAAAAGAAAAATCCCAACCTGGGACATTTTGCAGTCAAGATATATGCATGGCGCAGGGAGATGTACCTTATGCAAAACAGAAGCTGAATCCATCAATCACCTGTTCCTAACCTGTCCAAAAACCAAAAAGATATGGGGGGAGGCAGGAAAACTGTTAAACAAAAGGGTCGACTGGGCAGGTGAAAATTTGACCGAGGCATGGACAAATTGGTGGCAACAACACCCTGAAGGTAATATGCAGAATCTTCCCCTGATTATCAGTTGGGGGGTATGGATAGCCAGGAACAAAAGTATTTTTCAGGACAAGGAAATATTGTTGACAGTTATAGCAACCCTCAGTGTTTCTATCTTCTCCAGCATCCTTGAACTAGAGGAGATAACTTCTCAAAGACAAGTCAAAGACATTCAAATAAAAGAGGGCATTCCGTGGGCTTTCTTTGATGGTGCCTCACAGGACAACAAAGCAGGAGCAGGATTAGTCATCCATGAAAACACATAATAGCTTCTAAAAGCCTCGATTGGATTAGGATCTGGCTCAAATAACTTCGCGGAATTATTAGCGCTGAAACTTCTCCTATGCTGGCTCATTCAAAGGAACACTCTCACAATCCAGATCTTTGGAGACTCATTAAATGTCATCAAATGGGTTAATGGTCATAGTGCATGCAAAAATCAAATTTTAAAACCTTTGCTGGATGAAATACAGGTTCTGAAATATTCTTTTAACAGTTTTTCCATATGTCACATTTACAGGGAACTCAACGATTCAGTCGACAAACTTTCTAAGGAAGGTTTGCAACAAAATATGCGCAGCTGGAAAATAGTAGAAGAAAAGCATGGACAGATCAGCATATCAGAATAGCCACCTTATTCCCTGTTATCTTGACTGCAATCTCAACATTAATCTTAAAAATATTTTTTGTTACTCTCTTTACATAGTCTCGTTTATATCTGGCAATGTAGAAGCAATCTGAAAAACTCTGCACATAAACATATATTTTTGTAAGGGTTGTTTTCCTCTTTTAAGGAGACCCGCTTGATCGGATGGCTTGCTGCCCATTTTGAAAAGGGCTGTCACGGCTTATGGCTGAACAACCTAGAAGGAAAAACTTTTTCTCCCAAAGAACAACTGGTTTTTTGTTGAAGGTAGGACAGTTTTTGCTTTGTCAACAAAAACAGTGTTACAGTTTAAACAAAGATGCTGATGCATATGCAATGTAACTTTTTATCTCTAATAAAAAGTTCGCTTTTTCTTCCGACCAAAAAAAAAAAAAAAAAAAAAAAGGGGAGTTGTCTCTATTTCTAAATTAATCAACAATTTAAAAATAATATGAATTAAAAAGTTAGCTTTGTTAAACTTAAAGGTTCAGCTAACACAGTTACAAACAAAATTTGAAATCTTATCAGGGGAAAGAATCATAGTTAATACCATGGTGGAATAGGTGTGTCATACATCTTGTAATTTTGTAATGGAACAAGAAATAAGTGTAGAATAATAGCATGAAATGAATGTAAATCATTCACAAACAATGAAATTTTAATAGTAGTGATTCGCCAATTAATTGTTGGCAGTTTCCAACATGTAGAATTAGAAAAAATAAATGATTTATAGTTTTGTTATACCTGTTTATTGAGTGCTAAGGTTGGAGAAAAACAGAGTGTGAGTTTTAGCATATTGTTATATTACTGAAATGTATCCAAAATCTTTATACAATTATTGAACACTTTTATTTAGAGTATGAAGGCTTTCTAATTTATTGTAGTCATTTAGTTTTTGAATACCACATTGATCGTGCTTTAGAGTGTGGAGTTTTTCTCTCAGAAGGGTTTTCCCAAGAAATCATTATGCTCAGGTGTTGTTTATTATTGCAATTGTGTTTATTGAATTTTTGCATGTTTTTCTTTCATTGATTAGTTTAGGTAGTGTATTCCACACCCCTACTTCCTTTCATTTGGTATTAGAGCCTAATCACTTCAAATCTAAGGTATTAGGGATAATGTTTTTTGATCTAGTCTTGGTTTGACTAGGAGTTTGTACAAAAGAAAATCTTGTTGTAAGGAAATGGTGAGCATGTCTAGATTAAAAATGGAGAAGTTTAATCTCATTAACATTCAACTATGGAAGCTCAAAATGGAAAATTTTCCCATAGATCAAAATCTTGAATCTATGGATTGTAGAATTTGAAACCAAACCAACTAGTATGAAGAATGAATAAAGGGTGGTGTTGAAGAAAAAGGTGAGAAACCTTATCACACTATCTTTGGTTGATTCAATATTATTGAACATTTAAAAAAAAAAAAATACAACAATGATCTGGAAGAAGTTGGGGGATTCGTATCACATTAATTCCTTGGTTTATAAAGATCTTCTATAGAAAAAATGTTTCCTTTGAGTAAGTGAGTGATTCTGTCACCGAACACTAAATGCACTTGATACTATAGTGACCCTATTGGCCTCAATTGGAGTGAAGATAGGTGAGGGGGATCGTTGTATGACCCTTTTGTGTTCTTTGCCAGATTCATGGGAGAACATACTAATATCTGTTGGAAGGTATTAATTCCAACTACCCACCATTAATACAGCCACTAGATTAATCTAGAGAATTCAGCAGATGTTTCAACTGAAGTTTCTAGAATTCGGCGAATACATTAACAAATGGGCAAGCTTCCTAGAGAAGCCACCGCCCCATCGAACTCCAGAAACTTCTTCTCTATGTATAAAAACCGGTTTAGCCATTGAATGAAGACAAGTTTGTTCTGTGTTTATGTGTATAAGGGAGTGTTCTCTGATTTGGTATCAGAGCTCGGGTGGGTTGTGTTTGGCCAAGGTCGCAAGTGCTCCGTGGTGTGAAGGGTAAGCAGAGTCTACGTGTTTTCTGCGAGGGTTTCGGCTTAGTGTTTAGGCAGCAGCAACAAAAGCTCGTCTTGGGTTGTGAGGTCAGTCAAAGCCTGGTGTTGTTCACTACCGTGGAGAGTGCAGTCTGTGAGAGCGCAGTCCCGAAGACATTGTGTGATTTGACGTTGTGTGAGTGGCACTGTGAGGTGCATGTGGATTTGAGCAGTGCTATGAAATTGTTTGAAGAGGGCGATGTGCGGCTTGAGAGCCGCAGAAGCGCCGCTGTTAGTGAATCTGCCTATGGAGTGGGTTGTTGTTGGAAGCAGCAAGAGATGTGGGCAGGTGTGCTGCAAAGAGACAGCTGATTAAGTTTTGGAGCTTTGAAGGACGTTGTTCATACTTAGTTTCTTGTATGTAACCACAAATCTAATGAGAATCTGTGCGAGAAAAAGATGTGGTTTGACGGTGTTGTTGCTAGGATTTAACAGAGATTTGCTGTGTGAAGCTTCTGAGTTGTGTTCTGTGAGAGTAAAGTGTGATCCCTAATAAGTGAAGTTGCCTGTAACATGAAGTTGTTGGCTGTGTTAAGTGTGCAGAGTCCGACTGTGGTGTTTTTTTTTATGCGACCTGTCTGAACATTGAGGTGTGTTGCAGAGAGGCAATGGAAGAGGCGTTATGTTTGAAGGGATAACGCTAGAGCATGGAGGAGCTGTCTGTAAGCCTGAAGTCGCCCTGAGTCAGCGTGTTGAAAGGGTTCGGTGATATGGTTGTGAGTGGCAGTGGTGAGGCTCATGTGAATTGAGTAGTTTGAGCCTAGCATTTGCATTGTTTGAAAGTTGTGTTTGATGTGTGAAAAGCAGTTGGCATTGGACTGTAAGAACCTGTGAAGTGGTGAAGAGTTGTTGGGATGAGGCTTGGTACAAGCCCAAGCTTGAGGACGTGAAAACTTTGAGCGTGGATTATGTTTTGAGCAATGTTGCTCTTACTGACTTGGTGAAATCTGTTGCTAAGTCTGTTGTGTGAAGATTAGTGAGGCTGCTTGTCCCTGTTGTGGATCACAATGTCTTTAGTTGTGTTAAAAGAAGAGTGCACGTGTAGCAGAGTGAGAATTGGTGCCCCATTTCAGAGAGAGTGGAAACATCTATGTGCTTATGTCTAATTTGAAGCACAGTTTGTGAGTGCTCAATCCCTAGAGGAGAAGATAAATGTTAAAGATTGTTTGTGTAAAGTTGTGGCTTCCATCGTGATTGGAGAGGCCTGATATAGGTTCACTGGTCTTATTGGAGTAAAATGAGTGGGATAATGTTGGATGCTGATCTTTTTGATGATGTTTTGGAGAGCCTATTTGGAAGTGTTTTTGGGCTTGATAATATATTTTATTCCGGTAGTATTTTCGAGTCACAAGAACTATTAGATCAACACAATGATTTTGTTGATGACTATAAATATTCAAAGGTGGAGTCCATTCCACAGGAGAGCAAAACTTGTTTGTCCTTAAACCCAATTGCTAGTAATGTGATTGGCTTTGTTTCTAAGATTTCTGCAACAGTAGAGGATACTACCATGGATGTTGTTCGGAGGCCGCTCATGTTCGAAGATGAGTGCATTTTGGTGGCTCCTCATGGAAAGTGGTGAGAACTTGAATTAGATTACCTTATTTAGGGTCTTGCATTGCATCCCAATCCAGAAAAGGTTGCTAATGTTAAGTACATAAGCAAGGAGCAGAGGAATTCTTTTAGGAAAGCCAGAAAGGTGAAGATGAAACTGCACCTGCAAATGAACAAGCATGGACCCTTTCGCAAGAAGGCAAAAATGAAATGTTTTATTGTAAGCCTAGCTGAGACTTAGACCAACATGCATGTCAATTAAGAGTATGTTTACAGTGTCTTATATATTTGTTATATGGTTGAAATTAAGGGGCAGTGTTGGAAGGTATTAATTCCAACTAACCACCATTAATACAGCCGCTAGATTAATCTAGAGAATTCAACAGATGTTTCAACTGCAGTTTCTAGGATTCTGCGGATACATTGACAAATGGGCAAGCTTCCTGGAGAAGCCACCACCCCATCGATCTCCAGAAACTTCTTCTCTATGTATAAAAATTGGTTTAGCCATCGAATGAAGACAAGTTTATTCTGTGTTTATGTGTTTAAGGGAGTGTTCTCTGATAATATCCTTTTGAGTGAATTAGTCAAAAAAAACCCTTAGACACTAGCCCTTTCAGCATCAGCTGTGAGCAAGTGAAGTCTCACTCAAGGCATCTATGAGGGACTTTAGGAACCTAGAACAATTTTGTAGTGATGAAGGAGATGTCGATTCTACACTTATCATCAATCCACATTTAGCACTTAGACGTTAAGAATGGAAATTTTAAGTATATTGTTAATCTACACAGTAAATCCACTATGTCCAGCAAAACTATTACACATAAACAGTTCAACATATGTTCAACAGAACTATAAAATGAAAATAGTTCAACATATTGTGTAGAAACAGAAATTATCCCAAAACATATCTTTATTAATATTGTAAAGTTTGCATTACATTCCAACTAGCACCGCTCACTAGCCTAATAAATCCTCTATTATAGCACAATATCCTTACAGAAAATCCAACAACATCACCAAAACAGACAAGTATCTATGTGTGCATATCTCTCTATGTGTCTATAAGCATGAAACATGACCCTATATTGCAACGTGACTTGATTTATTTATAGATTTACATTAGGGCGAAAAATGACAAACAACCTATTTTTACTATGGGCAATAACTATAACCATGGGCAAAAACCCACAACCTAAGCCTAATGGATTTCCTTCTTTCCCGCGTTCCACGTGTTGATCCTTAGCTGACTCTTATGTGTAGTCTCCTTCTACATAGTGCTCCTTTGAGTGGGTCCCAAAATCCTTCCTCCAAATGTTGCTCCAACAAGCCCCCAACACTCACTTGTGGCTCATCTTGAGCCACTAAGTCCTTTTGTTGTTCCATCATGCCTCGTCACAATAATTCTGTCTCCCAAACTCGACATTGGTTCAAAATTTGGTGTGTTGCTCCTACTTCTTTCGCTTTTCTTCCTTCCAACACTTGCCCTTAAGTCTACAAGTATAGGTTCTCCTCTTCTTGGCCCTAGTTGCACCTAACATTTCCATAGAGATTTGCATGCCACCTCTCCGCAGATGCAAGGTTGACTCCTTTTGAATGTTGTAATCAGCACAACTTCGTCCAACTTCATGTTGCTTGTTGATAACAACATTGTATTGTTGGTGAGGTGAAACGCCCCCATGAACTCTAAGAATTGTGGTTGCACTTGTCTTCCTTAGTGGTACATATGCTTTTGAAAAGTATCCATGCACTACATCATTCAGATCTGAACTTTTTACTAGACTCTCCACAAACTGCACAAGGTCTACATATGTTCATGATGTCTTAGTTATGGTCTTCTTCTTTGATGCTCGTTTCTTGGTCACTACCATTTGAAATTTACACAAATTTCTAACTATACAACTCTTATTTCATATCATTCTATCTTTCTTATGTTGGTCTCTGCTCTCCATCTATCTTGGACATAATGAACTTGTTGGACTACCTCTATAAAATTGTATAAGTTGTTACCATGTTGCGTCATGATTTGAGATATGTCAAACCCGATTCCATCTATTGTCACATTTAATTATCCTGGTGTATACTATCTTAGTGCGTGTATTTGAGCCATCAAATGTCTTGTCTGAATCCATTCTTGTCAAATTCGTTGTTTGGAATCAATCTTTGTCATTATAACTTACCCATTCTAGCATTAATTAAGTGGCTTTTCATTCTTGTTGCGACCATGGTGTCGATCTGATGTGGTTGAACGTGACATTTTCTCGTGCTCCCTCCATTTTTCGCTTCCCATTTTATTAGTGCTTTAAAATTGTCTATCATCCTTGGCACATGGTTGTGATGTGTTCCCTCCTTTGTACTTGTGTGTGAGTTGTTGTTTGAGTTATCTGAAAGACACAAGAAAACACTCCCTCATAATGGTTTTTTTTATTAGCAGAGGATGTTGATTTTTAAAGAGTCCTTCCACTGATAACTGTTTCTTAATAATGATTATTTCTTAGAAGATATTATCTTACATTCATTGTTCATCATAAAAAATTTACATAGAGAACTTCAACAAGAAAAACAAAATGTTAGTAAGATCATAAAGAGATAGTCACACAAGAACACATTATTTTGCCCTAGGAAAACCCACATAGGGAAAAACCCAACAACCTTTTCAATAGAGAATTCCTTATTTCAATAGAGATATATCTTAGTCAATAAATACATCAAACCTAGTCCATCCTCCTAGTTAAGTAATTAGTTGGCCCAAGAAACATGCTCTAATCTGATTTAGGGCATAATTCATCCTTCATAAACACATTTTAGTTATTCCAATGCACCTAAGAAATTTGACTTATAATATTTCCTCAATAATTCATTGTTCCATAGAGATGCGACAGGTTGGCATCTAAGAAAATTCGATTTGTGCCTCATATAGAGATTTGTCCTTGAACTTGTCTTTCAAAGGTATATTCATCCTCCAAAATAGAGATGTATTCTGATCTTCTCTTCTTATCTCCATCGCAGAAGATATCAAGACTTGCTGAGATGTAACAAATGCCCTTGGAGGAGGTCTAGTGCCTCATATTTATACTTTTCTTGCTTGTTGAATGGGTGTGTCTTTACTTGGATTTGACCTAAACATTTGAAGGGGTTGACTTGACTAGGAGAAGGCCGACTTCAACTTTTGGAGCCAAAAATTTAATCTTTCAAAAATTCCCATTTTTCTCTTTGAAACGTCCAAACGGACATGACTCGGAAATATTTTTATTTTGACTCTTTTCTTTACAATAATCAATATTATGATGGCTGAATTCAACACTCCCTCTTCACTAGTGAGATATTCATAATAGCTATCTAGATGTTATCATGTTGACAAAAAATTTCTATGAAAAGGTTATAACATAATCATTATTAACCTTGCCAGCATATCTGACATAAGGTAAATCATCATCTAGACAACATCTTTGACATCATCATTTCGTCAACATCTTCGACACCATCAACATCATCTTGTCAGCATCTCTGACATCATCAACATCATCATCAATATCAGCATCAACTAGTTGGAATCCCTAACACACTATAAACATCAACTAGTTGGAATCCCTGACACACTATCAACAACAACTAGTTGGAATCTAACATATTGTCAACATGAACTAGTTGGAGTCCTTGACACACTGTCAGCATCAACTAGTAACCACAACTAGTTGGTACCACTAACCCATCTGTTCGGTACTCTTGATAAGTGGCACAACATTTAGCATCAACTAGTAACCACAACTGGTTAGTACCACTGACCCATCTGGTCGGTACTCCTGACACATGGTGAAACTCCAAAGGCCACACTTTATCTGAGCAACCGGCCTCGATGCTAAATGAGCTCCTCATCCAAGATGGAGAGACTGAGCCTAATGTTGAATGAGCTCCTCATCCTATCTGGAGATATGAAGCCTGATGTTGAAAGCCACACAATTAACTAAGTGATCCTACACTTCTAGGACTATTCTTCCCAAATGGTCAACATATTTAACACAACTTCAATAATAGTCCTATGTTGGACCATTATCCCCAACTGTTCAATAGGGAGAATGATTGTCCATGATGTTATCATATCAACACTTTCTCTCACTAAGAGGTATAGGACCATGATTTCCCTTTGATGCTACTATTTCATCACTCCCTCTTGCTGAGAGATACATGCTCAATTACTTCAAGCTTGTCCTGGGACAATATACTTGATAGTATTGAAGCCATACTTCTCTCCTTTTGTACCATGTCATGGTACTATATCCGAAGGTGCCTTGACTCGTCATCATGTTGTCACTTGCACCTAATCAACCAATCCTGCAAGTTGAAGCCATACTACTTCACAACTCACCATTAAGGTTGCAATATACTTGTTATGTAGGCAATCCTTTCTGCGGACATAAACGATCCCTCTAGTCCCACGGGAGGATCTAGCAACAAATAAAGACAAATATATGTAAACTTTGCTAGTTTATACTAGAAAATGCAAAGGAGGATAGATAACCTACCTCACTCGGATGCTAACATCCATTAGTGTCATCCTTGATTCTTTCGTTTCCAAGCTCAATCTCCTCTTCACCATTATGGACTGCAAGGAAGCTCACGCGGAGACAACAAACACATACATAGCAAAATTCATTCCAATATAAACCATGTAACTAATCAAGGATTATTACACTAAATGAGTAATAATTGACACATTTATGGAAAGCAAACACATAATGTATTAATAATAAATGGTAAAGGGGACATTATAACCACTTAATCCTTGATGTTGGAAGCCTCCTTTAGGTGAGTTTTCAAGTCCTAGCCTTAACCTTCAAGCATTCCTTTCTCCTTAGAAAAATGGGTAGCAATTGGGCATAGTTCAGCACTAGGAAGGCAACCAATCATTAGCCAACCATTAGTGGATAGTAGGGATCCCATTTATAAGGAAGGAGAGGGAGTTAAGAATTAATAAAAGGAGGGAGAAGTTCCACATATCAAGGGAAAGATCTAGGAAAGTAGGATCAAGGACTAGGAATGGGGGGTCTCGTTCCAATCTTCATTCACCTGTAACGAGCTCATCGTTCTCGAGACTTCTAGTAAGAGAAGCTTCTCCTCCATTTTGAGAAGAATTGCCTGAAGAGGATCGGCGTGGATTTCCTGATAAAAGTAGCGGTGGCAACACTAGGATAGCATGATGCAACAAGTGATAAGCATGGGTCACTAGTTACGCAAAACGCGTTGGTCTTGAAAAACAAGGTTTTTGACAATTTCTTTTGAATTATTTCAAGGCAAGTCTTCTTCTTTTCTTCAGGGATGCTTCTAAAAATGTTTCATGGTAAATACACGGATAGCTTTCATCATTTTGTGACATTTGTGGCATTAACGACACAAGGTTCAACACTTCAAGATACGAGATGGGGAGTGTGACAAAATATTGTATAATAGATGCCCCCTAAAGCATGAAGGAAGAACAGGAAGTGATGGTTGAAGTGCTTTACAAGCTAAGGCAAGGACTTAGAGAAACACCATAAAGAGACCTACAAACCAAACATAATATAATATATTTGAAATCTCTTATGTAAGTATGCTAATACATCTCTGAGTAGGCATCTAACACTACATGAATCCACGAAATGGACATAGCCATCTGAATAGAAAGGATTATGTTTGTGGATCTACATCATGGATGAAACCTATTAGTGTCAGTCTTGTCTACCTATCACCGATGACAAAATATGCTTTTACCAAGTCTATTAGGGGTCTCAAGTTCAAATTTTATCATGTCATTATGTTATCACAGTAAAGTTTGGTCACTGGTTAGTTATCTAGGTGTTAGCCTCCTGCTGCAGCAGGTTACTCATCTTTCATGATTGACATTTTTACATGCCAAATATGTCATACTTTGCATGCTACAGTGTTCCATATTTGCTACAGAGGCCAAAGAAGGATGCCATGAGAGTGTGCCAGTCTAAATGCCACTGTTGTATTCTAATTTTGATGTACTATTCCATTTTTGAAGAATTTTCAGTTAAAGGGAGGTCCAAACAGTTTAATCTTGGTCTCCCTAGGTTTCAATTTCCTTTTCTAGAATATAGAGAATTAATATCTGTCCAAACAGCTTAATCTTGGCAGATTTTTAGATAGGTAGAGAAGCAAGGGTGCTCAACAGCCTAATCTGAGCCCCTGGACGAAATTAAGTGTAGAGGTAGATAGGAGGATAGTAAAAAGAAAAGTTGAAAGGCTGGGTCTGTAAGTCTAAGTGCACCCAAACCAAAAAGAAGAAAAAATGCTAGGTAAGTAGGCTGGGTAGGTAGTTTTGAGGTTGCAGAATGTTGATTTGTGATCAATTTCATGTTTTCAAGTGTCATATCTATTCAAGTCACAAATGTCAGGCAATTTCCATTTGAAGGACTTCAAGCGAGGCATGTCTAACTCCCCCTTCTTCATCTTCACCAAATCATTCACTAACTTCCCCAAAGAGATCAAGATTTGCTTGATATCTCTTAGTTTCATCATTTCCCATACTAATCGCCTAGGTAAAGGTCTGCTTTACTCAAGTAATGTTCATTTCCTTTACGAATCATTTTCCCCCTAATAGCCTAAGAGTCACATACTTAGCGCTTTCTTATCACTTATCATATTAACTACTGACTTTACTATGTAGCTCCCTATCTATCTCCCCTTCCCCTACAAAAATTATGCTAATAAATCCCCTATATACTTATCCCTTCCCCCTGGTTGAAAAATAACCATAAAGTAACATTTGGGAATTGCTAAGTTTATCTGAAACTTAGTAAGAGCCCTCCTTTTGTCTCAAAAAACCATCTCCCAATGCAAAGTACCCCTTCCTATGCATTAAGTCCCTCCTCTAATGTATAAAACCCCCTTTGTAATGCCTTTGGACTCCTTCCATGGCATAAATTCCTCCTTCCTATGCACAAAACCCTCTTTCTGCCCTTATCCTAAAGTCCCGCATATAAATATTTGACCCCGCTCGGACATAATCCCAAAACCCGCAAACCTAAAGTCTAAAACCCCCGCGGCATAATATAATTTCGCGTGGGCCCCGTTCTTATCCATCCGCCGCTTTACCTTATCCACCAACCATCAGATCTTCCGCGCCCGAGATCTACGGTGGGCAGGTATTTTTCTGCCCCGACATGCCAAGGGTTAGCGTCCGGGACATTGGCGGTTTTCCTGTCGTACTCTCGCCACACGTCGCCCTCCCGGCTGTGGCAGAGGCCCCCTCCCCAATAACGCCCAGGCGCAAAAGCGGTGCGCCCGAAACCAGAAACCACTCTCCCCTTGCATGACGTAAGCACCGCGTCATCCTGCCGCGTCACCTTGCCACATCACCGCCACCTCACCCTTCCTGCCTGTGCCTTGCTGACATCACCCTGCCGTACTGCCACGTCACCCCGCTGACGTCAGCTCCGTACTGGGTCCCACTGCTGATGTCATCCGATGTACCGCTAATGTCACCCGTTAAAAAAAACGCGCAAGTGGAAAATCAAAGCTTCGGAAGCCCGGAATGAAAAACAGAGGCAGTTTTCGATGCGCGCTTAGCGCTAATCGCGCATCGCTACGGGAAATGGGCCAAAATGGGGAATCTTTGGGGAATCTTTTGTTCAACAGTCGTTTTTGCGCCGAAAAGGGCCGATTTTGCAGTTTTTAGCATATCAGCAGAGAGAGAGAGTGTCCCGATTCAATTATCAAAGAGTATCAGGGGGAATCAAGCCCAATTTAATGCCAAAGAGTATCAGTGTTGCGGCAAAGTGTATCAGTGAAGTTCTATCAGCGGCCCGAAGCAAGAAAACATTAAAGGACCCTCCAACAAAGTCAACAAAACAATAGATGCCATTTAAGAGCTCTCAAATCACAGTTACTGCACATCAAAGTCACATAAAGATCAGTGGACCAAAGCTCAAAGCACAATTATTACAGAAGCACTGCACCAAGGCACCAAGGGCACCATATTAACTCATTTTGATCCAGCTACCTCTGGCGCAGCTCAATAGATATTTACTTGAATTTAATTTCAGCATAAGATTAGGTTTAAAAAACTCTTTCCTGTAGACCTGTTTAGGTCAGCTGTAATAAATACTTTTGATTATTTACCTATATATACAACCTTGAACAATGTAATGAGGGTTGGTTGTTGTTGGTTGGATGTTTTGCTTAAGGAGAGACTCGCACTGTATATCTGAGAATTTTTATAATCAAAGACTGCTTACGAGCTTGGAGAATGAACTGTCTGATGTGTTGTTAATGTTTCTGAAGATTGAATGAGGGAAATCCTGTGTTGTTTTATGAATCAATAAGTATTCCTTACCTCTGTTGTTTTCAATTTCACATATGCTTAAGTTGCAGAACAAAAGTCTGGTTTAGAATTTGCTTACCTGCACTCTATGCTCAGTT
>APFE031391196.1:0-96364 GCA_000404065.3 Pinus taeda
AGCAATGGATTCGCTAGAAGAATATACTTCAGGATGGGAACAAGAGATAGAAATGTATAATGTTAAACATTTTCCTCCCACATGTACAACCATGTCTTGGTATTCATATATACGACAATACTTAGAGCATGGTACCTTGCCTTCACATTTATCGAACAAACATAAGAGGGAAATTTTCCTTAAAACTTTATCTTACCAACTTATACATGGTGTGATTTTTTGAATGGTGTCCTGCTTAGATACATAGAGCATCAAGATTTAGAAAGGGTGTCAAAAGTTCTGCAAGATGGACCAACAGTTGGACACTTCCCGGGTGATACCATAACTCATAAGGTTATGAGGGTTGGTTATTATTCGCTCACATTATTATGCCCATGCCTATGCTCTAAAGTGCCCAATATGTCAAAAGTGTGTTGGTAATGATCAAACATCAGCTACCCCATTGCTACCCATAATAGTGTAAGAACTATTCCAACAATGGGTATTAGATGTTATAGGAGAAATATTTCCTCATTTGTTAAAGAAACATAGATACTTTCTAACCACAACTTATTATTTCACTCAGTGGACCGAATCAATGTCATTGAGGCAAGTTAATGATTAGGAAGTCATCTAATTCCTCAAACAAAATATCAAAACTAGGTTCGACATTCCTACATCGCTTGTCTTTGATAATGTAGATTATTTTTCTTTGTTAAATCTTAATGAGTTTGCATTATAATATGGTATTTTCTTGAAGCTTGCATCTAGCTATTACCCATTGGGAAACTGTTTATCAGAGTCTACAAATAAGAACCATATCTGCATGATCAAGAAAACCGTATTCTCTGAGAAAAAGAACTGACATAATGCTTTGGTGAATGCATTATGGGCTAACTGTGTCACTCCTAATCCCTCTCTGAAAACCTCTCCATACTTCCTTGTATATGGAAAATAAGTTTTCCTTCCACCAAACATTTACATTCCCACCTTGCAACTTTCACAAGAATCTCAAGGCAAACCTTGTCTCCTTGTTGAGAGTCAGATAAAAACTCCTCTTAATCTTGAGGAAGAAAGGCTCAAAGAAAAAGAGAAATTTTCCATCCATCAGAAGTGAATCATGTGTTTGCTTGATAAAAAGTCTGCAGGGAACAATATTCTTTTTGTGGGTGACTTAGTATTGAAGTGGGACAAAGCCCATGAAGAGAAAGGTAAGCACACAGGGTTTCAACCTTCGTGGATATGACCATATACCATCACTAAAGAACTTAAAAAATTCTTACAAGTTGAAATATTTATATAGGAAGACTGGATCTATTCTCGTCAACGACCGAGATCTTAAACACTATTTACAATAGCAACCTTGGGCTACATTCCTTTTGTACCATTCTATTTCTTTGTTTCATGTTGTTTGTTTTTGTCATGTCTTGTCCCTTTTTATTGTTTGGTCAACATACATAAATAAGACCTCAGTGTATGAATGTATGTATGGCTCAAAAGGGCTATGTGGTGAAACAAACAAGGATCGTGACAACTGCAATGCTTGGCTATCTGTTAGTTTTTATTCTTTGTTTAGGATATGCCTCAAGTCAAGTAAAGTCCAGATGGATAATACGATACATTCAAGAGGAAATTTTTGATTAGAACCATGACACCCTCATTTATTTAGAATCCTCTTTCCTTCATATGGTGTTGAATTCCCCGTTGTTCTTCATGCTAATTCAATCAAGTAGAGAAGGGAAAGAGGAAAACCAATGGCGAGCGAACCTATATCAAAGATATATATATACCCTTCTATAAAGGACCAACCTCTTTTTCTCTCAATAAGTTTAGATCCCTTCTCTGCCCCAATGAAATAATAAGTGCCTAAATAGAGTTCTATAAGTAAAACAAATAAAGGGTGATGAAGAGAAAGACTTCATGCACAGAGAGGTGAAGCAAGTAACTTCGTCGAGGTATTGAACAAGCTCACTGGCAGTGAAGTAATGCTTGTGTTCCTGTAGTGACTTCATCAGGGTACTGAACATGTGTGTTGTAAATGGAGAAACATTAGAGATGAAAACTAAGACTCTCAATATCTTTAAGTCACAATTACATATTACCCCTTTCCTAGATCGAAATAGTTTTGAAATGGAAAAATTTGAAGTGTGTGAAACCAAGAAAGGGGAAGAGGGTACTACATCTATAACTGGGTTAAGTGGGGAAACCAAGGAAAACCCCTTAATGAATCAATACATCTTGAAGGGTTAATTATTTTCTGAAAACTATTTGTAGACAAAGATGCTGAAGTTCGTCCAACGCGTCAATAAGTGTTGTCGCTGCTACAACACCATCCAAAATGTTGTTATATTTGAATTTTGGAGCCTACCTTTTGACATGTGAGGTTTCACTTTTTGTTGTCGAGAGTCGTTTCATGTTTCTACACATATTATAAGTTTCCATGTTCCTTTCGAAGTGTAGTCATATCATTAAGAGTAAGAATACTGCACTTTAGGGTCATATTACACTTTCTAGTCATAAAACAACACTTTTTGGTCACAACTAGAGATACTTGGTCTTTTATACTTGGGGAGTGATTTTGAACTGGAATTTTGATGTATAATTCTTAGTTTTGGGTCCTGTCTAAGTTTTTATGATGAGTTTTACTTAATTTTCCTCCTAACTCAGTGTGTTTTTTAAGGTTCCACACTTATAGACTTAAACAATTTTTTGACTTTGCAAGCCTACATTCTAGGCCACGAGGAGCACAAAACACACTCCCAAGGCTTAGTAGAGACCATTTTGTCATTTGTTGCTACGCCCTGTGCCTAGGAGGCTTCTGTCTAGCTCACATAACACACCTAGCCCACAAACCCTCCTCCTTGTTTCTTATCTCTACACCTTGTGCCAAGCCTAGCCCCTGTCCCCCAGGTTGAGCACATTGTGCACTCTTAGTGGGCAATGAGGTCTCCCTTGTGCCTTGTTCCATGCCCCGTGCCCTCCTTGTGACCCTGACCCTCCCTTATCAACTCACAATGCATATTCAGTGAGCTATCATACTGCTTGACCCTTGTTCATGTGCCTTGTGCCCTCCATCAGGCCTCCTCCTCCTCTAGTTGAGCGCAAACGCATTATCAATGATCAGTGAAGCCCCTCCTTATCTTTGGGAAGTGCACCTTGCACCCAAAAATATTCTTTCTTTCCCCTTGGCCCACTGTTGATACACAGATAGTAAATTTGCATGAAGCATGATAAAATAGGATATTTTTGGGGTAATGTTTGCTTGCCATGAGTGACCTACATTTACAGGTGTTCAATGAAGCATGAAAAAAATCTGTGAGGAGATCTTATAATAAATGTTTCCCAAGGTAGCATTTGAAAAACAAAGGCACCAATTTCGATAGTTGAAAGGACAATGGATCCCGATGTTCAAAGTGAATCATACAGAATCCAAGATCTCTCAAGACCCTTTGGAGGGTAGATGGAAACAACAATGTGAGATATGTTACGAGTATTGAAGACATGGCGACAATGTCATCAATTATCAAGGAAATTCATGTACAAGTCACCACGAGTCCAAGTCATCAAGGTTGTTGATGTCAGGTCCCTATAGTACTAGTGTATTCTTCTTATTGTTAATGTTAGTGTAGCTCCCTATTGTTATTGTTGTGCCCCATAAAATGCCACTATTTTTATTGTTGTGACCTTACATTATTATTTTGATGTAGACTTGGATTATATTGTGACCCCTTAGACTCCTATATATACCAAGGAGGTCTTATCATTTGTATCATCCAAGAATTGTTCATTTATATAATGTAAAGGAGGTTTCCCCTTCGAAAGCCTCGTAGAAAAAAATATATCATTAAGTGGAATTTCAGAGTATCCCATTAAGTGGAAGAACTTACCCATTGAATATTCCACATGGGAGGATAAGAATTTTATACAAAAGCATCCATAAATAGTCAAGCATTGAGGACAACCCTTTTTTGAAGGAGAGGGGCATGTTATGTCCCTATAATACTAGTGTCTTCCCCTTATTGTTATTGTTATTTTAGCCCCTTATTGTTATTGTTGTACCCCATAGAAGCCCACTATTGTTATTGTCATGACCTTACATTAATATTTTTATGTAGGCTCTAATTATATTTTGACATATACCAAAGAGGTCTTATAATTTGTATCATCCAAGAATTGTTGATTTATATAATGTAGAGGAGGTTTCCTCCACTAATTTTTAAGTCATTGATCCATATTTTCTTCTATTTTGTGAGTTGGTATAACAATTTACTTGTCATGTTCTGGTCACATGATGATGTGGAAATTATGATGTAATTTTGGAAAATATTGTAAATGTAAATATGTGGAATTCTAAGAGTCATATATGGACAAAAGAGCCACATGTAGAAGTCCAAAAGTCACATAGAAGTTTAAAAGTCATATAGAAGTCCAAATGTCACATTAGAAGCTAGAGTCATGAGGAAGTCCAAGAGTCATGGGGATATGAAAGGTTATCCTTTCTTGGAGCTGAGAGGCTCATTCTATAGCCCAATATGATGTGTAACGATGTCCATCCATCATCAAAGTTTAAATTTTGCTCATGTCGGCCAAAATAAAAAGTTTAAAAAAGCTAAAAAAATTAAAAAACTATACAAAACATTTAAATAATATTTGCTCATAAAAAAATTGCAGGAGAATAAATTGGATCCCTCTCGGCTCATGTTAGATCCATATCTAAGATGGACCTATGCTAGTTATAAAAGAGGCCTCATTACTCAAAGAGAGGGATTTTAGCCTTGGCTTTACCATCCAAGCATTAGAGAGGACGATAGTTCTTTTGGAGGGTGAGTAGTGGCTTAACGCTTCATTATTGGGGCTAGTGGCATTCATTGTATTAATGTATGTTGGAACTTCCACTTAATATTTGAAGCTCATTGAGGCAACACATTTTCGTGTGTATATCATGAATGTTTTGAGACTATTTTTTGGATGCTTACTGTATATGCTGGCATTCATATGTACTGAACAAATTGAACTATTTTGGTGGCTTTGGTGCTTATCTCAATGAACATGTGTTGTACTTTATTTCATGATCATTGCATTTATGTGAAATATTTCGGTTGATGACTAACAATTTTTTCATGTGTATGTGCGTGTGTCTTTATTGGATTAATACTAATACTTCTCTTTTAAAGGCGCACTTTTGTTTCTTCCTAGCGAAAGAACCATGATACAAATTATAACTGAACATTTCATAAGGCGTACTTACTTTCTCATTCAAAAGTATACATGCATTGCTCTCTTATGCTAAATGCTGCAGCCAACGAAAATCTTTAAGTAAATAGAAGCCGAGCCATATTTCCAGATGGTATCATTATACCAAACAATGTGAGGTATAATTGTGACTTCATATCAGGGAGATCCCTTGTATGGTGGTAGTTCCAACACCGTCAACATTATGGTGCTAAAAGGGGGGCAACCTTTATATGGTTGACAATTCACCTCATCTAGAAAACCAAACATCCATGCAAGGTAGTAACATTTTGAGTTCAAATCCAAGTCATGTTACTGAGGTATGGGAGTTCTCTCATCAAAGTCTGGAAAAAGATTTTGAAGTTACTTACCATCAACTCTGGAAAATATGGCCTATTACTCGTCAGTTTTCAAGAGCTATTAGTTTACTCCATGTTGATTTTATTCCACCCCATAAGCCAATAAAGAAAAAGTAACTTGCAATGGTGTATTAGTTTCTTCAGTGGAAGATTTGGTTATTGAAACCCTTGAAGAGTTAGTTGATTATTTTGAAAGAATAAATAAACAATGGGAACTTACACCTATTGAGGAAGATCTAGATGGTGAAGGGGAAGACTTTCAGTTTTATGATGAAGAACAATCGGGACAAGGAGAATAACCAGATTATAACAAATATTTGAACACTGAGGGAGAATAATAATTAGAGCTGCAAAGGATACATTGGCTTTGAACTTTGCAGAAGTGATATCCATTGAAAAATAGTTGCGTTCTATTGGAGACATTAAAGATCTTGAATATTTTAAAGACTCCAAAGACACTGGTAAAAAAACTAAATCCTCTTATACTAAAGCTAGAGAGAAATATTCATTCGTTATGGAAAGCTTGGTTAAGTCTTTAAATTCACTCACTAACAAAGTATCTTAATTAAAGAGAAGGTCGAGTGATACATCTACCAATAGTATGTATTTTAAGCCGCTTTTCTTGAAAAAGAACAACAATAACCAACTAACTAAGTCTACTCAGGGATCTAACTTGGTGTTCAAAGTTGAAACTTGGGGTATGGACAACTATTGCTTTTTCCATCAAGAGAAGCATTCAAAGAAGACATGTCCCCAATGGAACCATAATATGAATGCTATAATGAATAACTTCGTCGATACTTTATTAGCATATGAGAAATTTGAGCTGAGTGAAGAAGCAAATGAACCTACCGTGGCTGAGGAAAGTTCAAGTGTTGGACATTCAGTTAGTGCATTCAATGTCATGTATAACATTGATAAGAAGAGTGTTGATGAAACACTAGTGAGTGAAGTGCCTCCTCAGTAGATGAAAGATCGAAATAATGTGAGGAGAAAAGGCACTATTTTTGAGAAATAGCTTAAAAAGAATTTGTTGAGAAGGATTTTACCACCTTAAAACCCTACTCAAAGTTTGCAGAATAAGTCTGGAAGTGATCCCCCTTATAAAACCACTTCCATGAATAATAAGAATAAGTCAATCACTCCCGAAGCTTTCTAAAAAATATACCCCACCTGATACTTCAACACAACCTATGAAGATTGAAAATATTGATTATAATATTGTTGAGGATATGAAAAGAGATCATGCTAACATTTCAATCTTTGAGCTCGCTGAGATAGCATAACAACATAAACTATTAATCCAAGAACTTTTAGCACAACCTCCGCCAGGTAGTGACTGCTTCTCAAGTTTTGTTCGGTAAGTCTCGTGACATTCTCAAATTTGTAGTCAATGATGTTAATTTAAATTATAACATTCACTGCCCCCTATTCCTTTTAACGTTTAAATTTTCTAATTATAATGTTCACAATTGTCTCATTGATTCCAATGCATCTACAAATGTAATTCCATTATTTGTTTCTAAGAAAATTAATGCTAAATGGGAAAAGACCGATGGACGAATCATACATCTGGATAGATCATTGGTTTAAGAAATAGGAGAAATCCACAATGTCATTATTTGTCATTTCTTCAGACCATAGATTTCACCACTTCATTGATATTGTAATTGCAGACATTCCCGAAGCTTATGGTTTTCTTATGAGTAGATATTTGTCTAGAAAACTACAAGGATATTTCTCAACAAAGTGGACATATTTATGACTTCCTTATAACAACAGATACAATTAGATTCAAGTAGAAAGTGAGCCTTATATGAATTACACTGTGACACCACTTAAGGGACATACTAAACCAGTTGGCTTTGCAGACATAACTTTCTGAAATTGTTTCCTAGAAGTTGGCCATGGGTGTTATCAAGCACAACCTTCACCCGTACCATCAAATACACAGCTGGAGCTCCTTCCTTGCAGTCCAACTAGTACAAATGAAATTTTTAATATAGATGTACATACTACTAGTGTTGGAATAAGCCCATCAATTACTGATATGTGCACCTTATACTTTGATGGTTCTAAGACTCAAGATAGTTCCAGAGTTGGTTGTATTATTATTGACCCTTCAAATAGAAGGTACATTTTTTCATGTTGCTTGGAGTTCAAGTGCATGAAAAATAGTTCTAAATATGAAGCACATGTTTTGGGGTTAAAGAAATCCATAGAGATCAAGGTAGAAGTACCTAAGGTAATTGGTGATTCATAGATTGTTACTTGACATGTAAGGAATACCATTCATTGCGTTTCACCTACTTTGAAAAACTACCAACAAGAGGTATGGCGACTTATTTAATTTTTTAAAGAATTTAATATTATTTATGTTCCTAGGATGTGTAATGTTGTCGTAGATATATTAGCCAAGGAAGCTCCTTGAATGTCACCATTAAAATATGAATTTTCTATTGAAATTATTTATAAGCCATCTGTGCCCGACAATGTAACTATTTGTCTTGTGTTTAATGATGACCAACATATACTACACTTTATGGCCAATGAAAACATGTTTAAAGATGCGATTATTGAGGAAGATGAGCACGAGAAGGCTTTGTAGATAGCAAGCCAAGCATGAAAAGAGAATCCTATGCCCAAGGGTGTGGTATCTCTTGAGAAAACTTATGACCTGTAAAACTGATTCATAGGACTAGTGAACACAAAGTCTCAAAGCATAACGTTATTATATAAACAAGTCAATTTGGGAACCAAAGAAGATCCAAATTATGTCAACCTCGATACATGTTGTTCTCCTCAAGAATGATAGGATTTTATTCGTCTCTTCAAACAATACCGAGATGTACTTGTGTGGACATATGATGATCTGAAGACTTATGATACACACATCATTCAACATGTTGATCCTATTAAGGGAGGGGCAAATCCATTCCAAGGGAAATTAAGAAAAGTTCATCCCATGCTTGAGCCCATGATTAAAAAAGAATTAAGGAAATTGCTGGATGCTCAGACCATTTTTAAATTTTGACATTCTACATGGGTTTCCAACCTGGTTCATGTTAGGAAGAAGTCTGGTGAGATATGCCTATGTGTCGAATTTCACAACCTCAACCGGGATTTAGATAAAGACAATTACCTCATGCTATCAATGGAGTAGATACTCTAGATTGTATCTTGGTTGGAAATGTTCACGCTGCTAGATGGTTTTTCTGGATATAATTAGGCGCTAGTAGCAGAACCAGATCTTTCGAAAACTGCATTCACGATAAAGTGAGGAACTTTTGCATTTAAGCACATGCCTTTGAGACATCAAAGGGCCATGGACATTACATTTTGTGGATTGATTGGATAGAGTGTAGTCATCTACTTGGACAATGTAACTATATTTTAAAAGAAGCGATCAGACCATATTTGTCATCTTAAGCATATTTTCGAGCGATGTCACAAGTATGGGATTTCGTTAAATATGAAAATGAGAATCTTTGTTGTGTTTGAAGGAAATATCTTAGCACACATCATTGCTGAGAGTGGGATCAAAGTTGAACCAGAAAGGATCAAAGCTATTTCTCAAATCCCTTTCCCTATAAATAAGAAAGCAATGCAATCTTTCTCGAGGAAGATCAATTTCCTACGTTAGTTCATCTCTAACTATGATTAGACTGCAAAAACATTACAAGAGATGATAAATAAGGGTGCTACATATAAATGGGATAAAAGGGAGGAAGATGCTTTTTCCTAAATCAAGCAAGCCATTGTTGATGCTCCAGCCTTGTATAGTCCTAATTTTGGCAAAGATTTCCTATTGTACACTTTTACTTCTGATTCATCTATTGTGGTTGTATCAACACAAAAATAAAATCAAGGGAATGAAAGACCTATATCTTTCATGAGTGTTGGATTACAGGGATCTGAAATAAATTATCTCGCCATTGATAAGAAAGCATACACAATTTATATAGTGGTTAAACATTTAAGGTCTTACCTCCTGAAAGATCATATGTTTATCTATGTGCCTCATCCAACTGCTAGGAAATTGTTTGTACCACAAGAAATAGGTGAAAGGAGAGCGAAATGGATGATGTGGTTACAAGAGGATGATCTTGATTTGAAGCCAGTTCATATCGTCAAAGGCCATGGTCTTTGTCGACTAGTAGCTGAAGTGATGGATTCGCCAGAAGAAGATACTTCAAGATGGGAACAAGAGATAGAAATGTATAATGTTTAACAAGTTCCTCCCACAAGTACAACCACATCTTGTTGTTAAGATATACGACAATACTTAGTGCATGGCACCTTGACTTCACATTTATTGAATAAACAGAATAGGGAAATCCGCCTTAAAGATTTATCTTACTTGTAATAGCTCCGAGTTAAAAGTTCATGTAATAAATTTAATAAAGGAAAAAAAATACCAAGGTCATGGGACACACATTCCAAGCTGTATGTTGGAAAAAACATCCTAGTGGGTGTTCATTTGGTTTATTATGGCTAAGGAAATTAGAAAATTCATTAGAAAAGGAATTTGCAAAGGAAAAAAACATTAATTGACATTTTATTTATGAAAATAAAGGAAAATAGGAGAAAAGGGAGATTAAAGGTCACAAGTTTGCATGAGAGGGAAATTGAAGGAAAAATAGAGGAAAATGAAGAAAGCAAAGGCCTCAATAATAAAAGGGCTTCTGAGGATCTATTCACAACCTTTTGTCAGTTCAATTTTTGAGATCTCTCTATTTTCTCATACTATTGACACTTAGAGAATTCATGGATAAGTATAGCATTGGAGAAAGAAAACAAAGGAATGCAAAGTAAGGACAAGGGAAGAAAAGGACAATCAAGGAAGAATTGGATCAAGTAGTTTTAGTAGGAAGACTTGTAGGTAAGAAGTTGCATGTGTGATTTCTTAACTGGTTAGTGAATGCATGGTACATGCATGTATGTATTTGGTTCTCTTGTTGTCATTGGCCTGGTTTTTTCCGAGTGTGACAGCGGTTTCAAACTTGCCTTTCCATTTTTAGATAACCATGGTGTGATGAGGTTCTTTTATTTGGTTGAAATTTGGATTCCTGGATGGTTTTGGAACTAGGTGAGGTGGTCTCAGAAAAATTCCCAAGGGTTGGGGGTGGAGGTGGTTTAATCTCCAGGAATCCCTCAATAGGTGGGTGGAGATAGGAAAATTCCTCAAGGTATTGGTGAATAAATTCCGAGGCATCCAAGTAAGTTTGGGATTAGTGATCTCTTGAACGGTTTTGGCAAGATCACGATAGCCTGAGGGTGGAGATGGTTTAATCTTTGGGAAGCCCTGGTTGTTTATGTTTTGGTTTTCATATGTGATCTCTTGATCAGTTTTGTCGATATCGCAGGAGCATGAGGGTGGAGCTCGTTTAATATAAGGGAATACTTAGTTATTTATGTCTCAAGTTTGACTTTCATGCTTGGAATATGGCACAAGGGTGGTTGGCTGAAAAAAAGATTTGGTTTAACTCAATCTATCGTAGGGTGGTACGTGGAAGTCCCTGACTTGGTTGGATTTTGCATATGTTAATAATAGGTATTTTCCTATTGTATTTCATGAGTACTTGTACTTTTTATTATGTGGCTTTGAGGATTGTTATATCATGGTTATTATTTTGCTTATATGTTTGTTATAAGCATGGTTCTATAAGAGGTTCTAGCTATGGGTCTTGATATGTTTTGATTGGTTGATGAATGATTATTGAATGCATGAGATAACAAGTGTTATTGTAACTATTATGAGTGGACATTATATCTTCTTGATGATTCTTAGATAAGTATCAGATCCCTATGTTCAATTATGCATTCATGACTTGTAGATTACATGTTTTCAATATGTTTGACGAAATAATTGTCATGGTTATACTTGGTTAGGTAAAGTATTTGATCAAGTTTTATATGAATGACTTTTTCCTGATGTTATTTATCATTCTGGAAAGTCTCACTAATTTCTGAGTAGTGTTCTGGAGGTTAGTCTAAAATGGTGGCTTAGAATCCGAGACCAAACCCCATGACCTGAAAAATTTGGGTCACAAATGCACCTTGGTAGGATTATGCATGTGGTTGGAGGACCTCAGCCACATGGAGGCCTTGTCATGCATGTGGTTTGGATCCCATTAGTCAACAAAAAGGAATTCCATCTTAGGATTTGGGCACTGGGAGTGGTTGTTTAGCTCCTGGGTGCCCTGTAGCTCCTAAGGAAGGTCGGTAAGGTTCTAGTTTGTCAATTTTTCTTCCTTAACTATAATTAGGAGGTTTAGTAATGTCATAGTATCCCTCAACTCATGCTTACCCTAACGGGGCGATGAAAGTGAGTAAATTCAGGAGGAGGCGTTACAGGTTGGTATCAGAGCATAGTTCAATACTTGGATTGGATGGGAAGAATGTGTTTGTCATGCATGAATTTTAGTTTCTATGTGGTTGTTATGCATGCAATATCATGGTTATGGTTGTTGTGCATGATGTCATTGTATGCACTTGGTATTATCATGCATGATGTCAGTATATTGATATGATTATGTATATACATGTATCATGCTAATGTGGACTGATTTTGAAGATGAGATAACCTTCCCTGAACTTCATTGAGGTATGTTGGTTATGTTTGTATTTGGTTTATTTGACATGGTATGTTTGCAGGAAGAAGAGGATCAGAGATGACTAGAAAAATGGTGGATTATAGTTCACGAGACTCTCTTTATAGATCAGATTAACAACCAAGAGAGGGGTAATCCCTTGACATAGAAGACACCCTGAGAAGTATAAAGGCAGAAATACGAAGTTGCAAGGCCTATAATGACAGGATCATTCAGTCATAAGAAATACTTTCCAGGGCACATGAGAAAAAAAAAGGTTAGTGCGGTCATCATTCAGAGTCATTTCAGACTTGTAGAGATGGGGACATCTAGAGATCAGTTATGGATAGGAGGACATGACTAATGGGTCATATGGTAGCAGGTCTTATGGTGTGCACATGTCAGAAATGGATGATACAATCATAGATGGTAGGCTCTTGGACACACCTGATAGGAGAGACAATGGATATGGGTTCTATTATAGTTTTGGTTCAGTCAAGTATCATGGTCATTATCGTTATCATCCTTACAAGAGGAGTGAGAAGGGATACTTGTTGGATGAGTTCAAGAAGGATAAGTCACCTACACTCGATGGAGAGTTGAAGAAGCAGAAAGATGAAAAGGCACATTACTTGGGATGAAGAAATTCCTTGAGCTGCATGACTATACAGAGAACATGAAGGCTAGGATAACTATTTTTAGCCTCAAAGGGAAAGCAAACATCAGGTGAGAAGATGTGAAAAATGTCAGAGACACCAGGACAAAGGAGTTGAGTTGGCATGAATTCAAGACAATTAATTCTTCAAGAAGAAGTACTTGTTAGAGAGGTACTATCATGAAAAAGACAAGGTTTCTTTGAGCTAAAGATGAGATCGATGACAGATGAGGAGTATACAACTAAGTTCCTGGAGTTGTTGAGGCATGTGTCGTATCTCAAGGATGAGAATATAAAATTTCAGAGATTTATCAATGGACTGCCTTTAGAATTTAAGGATCAGATTGAGTATGATGAGCCTCGATCGCTAGAGGAAGTCATGATAGAAAAAATAGAGAGAGAAATATCACACAAATCACACACACACACTGTTTTAATATTGATCACAACATTTACAATATATAACACTTAACACACTGAATTAGACACATATAGGTAAGGACTCCAACTCATTACATAGGAATCAAGACCTTCTAGATTGACATTTAGGGACTCACACTGACAACTAGACATGACATGGAAGCATTACTTCCAACACCGTCCCTTAATGCTTACATGGAAAACATTAACGACACATATTGCAACAACAATACGATATCTGTCTGAATGGTCTTCATCAACACTCACATCCACTCTTGAATCTTGTAAGCACCACTCTTTCTTCACCACCACATCTTCGAGCTACCACTTTACCTCCATTTAAAATGTAATTTCTTCAAATATCTTGTATTTTCTCATGTGCTCACACTGCTCATACACACAAAAAAAATTTAAACAATTCTGAATTTCGGCTACGATACCATGATAGAAAAAATAGAGAGAGAAATATCACATAAATCACACTCATACAATGTTTTAATACTGATCATAACATTTACAATATATAACACTTAACACACTGACTTTGACACATATAGATCAGGAATCCAACTCATTACATAGGAATCAACACCTTCTAGATTGACACCTAGGGACTCACATTGACAACTAGACATGACATGGAAGCATTAATTCCAACAAGTCATTAGGAAGCTGAAACACTATTATGATCAATCAAGGCATAATATTGAGTCTAAGAAGGGTTGGAAAGGGGATGATAAGGCTAAAGGTTAATGACCACCAATGTGAGAAAGACCTCAATATGCATGTGAGAAAGTGGATGTTTCTCCTTACAAGAAGTTTAATGCAGTTGAGAAGGGACATGGTCACAACCTGGAGAGTAGAAGAACAAATGTAGTGGGCCTTTGTAGTATTGGATATGTGGCAAGGATCATCGCAAGAAGGATTTTCCATTGTATCAGGGTGGTAGGCCTTAGATCTATAAAGCTAAGGAGGTGCATATAGTTGGGGGTGTTGGATAGAGCAGTCCTCGGATTTATGAAACATTTGACAACAAGCAGGCGGATCACCAACCATCCATCATTGAGATGGAAGGTAATCTCCGTGATCAAGTTATTTCTAGTTTGATTGAAGATGAATCTAATTATAGTTATGTTAATACTGACCTGATGGATACGTGTGGTTTGATAAAAGAAATGCATGAAAAGTCTTGGTTGGTGCAGTTAGCTACATGTATTAAGAAAATAATTCATCATTGGGTAAGTTCTTGTGTATTTGAGCTGAATGGTTTGCCTACATCTGAATGTGCTTCCATTAGGATCATATAGTATGCTTTTGGGTATAGATTGGTTGTACCTTCACAGGAAAAAGGTGGATTGTTATGAAAAGGCTATTGAGTGCTTGAATGATTAAGGAGATAAGAGAACCTTGTAGGGTAAGAATACACCTACATCAATTAGAATGACCACAATTATGCAAGAAAAGCATGATTACAAGAAATGGTGTGTATTGTTTACAGTGCATGTTTCCAGTGATAAAGGTAAGGTTGTTGAAGATGTAGAAGTCTTGAAGAGGTATCCTGTTTTGCAATAGTTTCAAGATGTATTTCCGGCATAGATTTCAGAGCTACCTCCTCGCAGGGAAGTGGAATTTTCTATTGAGTTGGTACTAGGGGAAACACCAACATCAAATGCACCTTATAGGATGAGCACTCTAGAGCTAGTGGAATTGAAATTGCAGTTGAAGGAAATTCTTGACAAGGGATACATTAGGCCAAGTGTATCGCCTTGGGGTGAACCAGTGTTATTTGTGAAGAAGTAGGATGGTACTCTTAGGTGATGCATTGATTACAGGTAGTTGAATAAGGTGAAAATCAAGAAAATGTACCCTTTTCCAAGGATCGATGACTTGTACGATTAGGTGAAGGAAGAAACCATGTTCTCAAAGATTGATATGAGATCAGGATATCATCAAGTACACATCAAAGAAGGGGTCATATACAAGACTAGTTTCTGAACCAGGTATGGGAATTATGAGTTTGTAGTAGTTCCTTTTGGTTTGACTAATGCTCCAACTACTTTAATGTGTTTGATGAATAGTGTGTTACATCCTTGTCTGTACAAGTTTATGATAGTATTCATTGATGATATAATTCATATATTCTAAGAATGCGGAAGAGCATGCAAAACACCTGGAAGTAGTGTTAAAACTATTGAGAGCGCATCAATTGTATCCAAATCTTAGTAAGTGAAGTTTCTTTCAGATAGAGGTACATTACTTGGGACATGTGGTTTCCAAGGAAGGTATAACAGTGGATCCAAAAAAGATCAGAGCTATCATGGAATGATCAACTCCTAGGAATGTGGATGAGGTCAGATCATTATTGGGGTTAACAGGTTATTACAAGAGGTTCACCAGAAAGTTCTTACAAATTACCTATCATATAACATTTTTATAGAGGAAAGGGAAAAAATTTCAATGGACAAAGGAATGCGCGACAAGTTTTGAGCAGTTGAAGCAATTTTTTACAAATTCTCTAGTTCTAAAGATTGCAGATATAGACAAAGAGTTTGTGGTGTGTACAAATGCTTGAAAGAGGAGACTTGGTGGGGTCCTGATGCAAGAAGGACAAGTGGTATTTTAAGATTAAAGAAAAATGAATGAGCACACGCAAAAGTATGTGATGCATGATCTTGAGTTAGCAACAATAATTCATGAATTAAAGATATGGAGTCATTATATTCTTGGTAGGAGGTTTGTATTGATGATTGATCATAGTGGATTGAGGTACTTGTTTGACCAACCTAATCTGAATGCTAGGCAAGCTATATGGTTGGTCATGCTTAGTGAGTCTAACTTTGATATCAGGTACACTACGGGTAAGGAGAACATGGTTGCAAATGCTCTTAGTAGAAGAGTGCAGGTAAATCACATAAAAACTATGATTTTATATGGGATAGATTTTACAGAATAAGATATTTCAGGCATGACGACAAGATAACAGGTACATGGAGATTAAGCATATGTTACAGTAATAGGGTATATGAGAGAATTTCATGTTAAGCCGTATTGAGGTCGCTCGGGATGTCAGAAGTCTTTAACAGTGGTGAATAAATTCTACTACTGGCCAAATCTGAAGAAAGAGGTAGCTGAGTTCATCACAAGGTGTTTGGATTGTTAACATGTAAACAGATAGTGCAAGTATCCAGGTGGTTTACTACAGTCGATTATGATTCCAGAGTGGAAATGGGAGGTCATTTCCATGGATTTCAACACAAGTTTACCGAGGACATCTAGAAAACATGATTCCATTATGGTTGTGGTTGAAAGGTTGACCGAGGTAGCGCACTTCAATTCAGTGAAGTCTACTAATTCATCTAGTGAGGTAGCTCAGGTATTCATCTGGGAGATAGTGAGATTGCATGGTATTCCTAAGAAGATTGTATCCGACATAGATTCTAAGTTTACTTCCAGGTTTTGGAAGGTGTTGTTTGCAAGTTTGGCTACAAAGTGGGCCTTTAGTACAACTTAATCATTCAAATACAAATGGAAAGACAAAGAGGGTCAATAGGGTTCTTGAGGACATGTTGAGGATGTATGTTATGCACCAACAGAGGAGGTGGGAGGAGTATCTTCCACTAGTTGAGTTTTATTACAACATTGGGTATCATGAGTCATTGAGGATGGGTCCATTTGAGGCACTTTATGGGTGGAGTTGTAATACTCCTATCAGTTGGAGTGATCTAGTGAACATGATACTGATTGGACTAGACATGTTGGTAGAAATGGAACATGGAACACATGTTATCAAGAAGAGTCTAAAGGCAACACAAGACAAGAAAAAGAGTTATGTAGATCAACACATGGTGTTTAAGGAGCTTTAGGTTGGGGAGCATGTATACTTTCACATCAAGACAAGAGGAGCTCCTTAATTATTGGGTCATGTGCCAAGTTGGCACCTCGGTATTACGAGCCTTTCGATATCCTTGAGAGGATTGAACTAGTGACCTACACACTTGCACTGACTTTGACAGTGAAAGTACATGATTTTTTCCATGTGTCATTTCTTAAGAAGCATGTGAAATATGTTGATCATGTGATTGAATGATTTGTATTGCAAGTGGATCCAGAAGGAAAATTCCAGTTGGAATCTCAATGCATACTGCAACGTAAACAACTCTTGTTACAAAACCAAGCAATTGAGCAAGTTAAAGTGTAGTGGAAGCACTTTGGGAACAATGAAGCCACATGGGAGATGACTTATCAGATCCATACTATGTATCCTTCATTGTTTTCCAGCTAAGGAGTTTTGGTATATGTACATGGTTATGTATGGTTGTTATTATAAATACTGCAATGAGCTATGTTAGAAATCTCCAGTAAGTAGTATGGTTGTCATGTTGTCATGTTTATCATGTTGGTTTTACTTTTCAGCAAGTTGTTCATTGTATATACTGCATCGAGCTAAGTTATAAAGCTCCATAGGCAGTATGTTTTGGTTTTGGTTTTCATCACTCTTGTTGGTCATAGGTGTCATAGAACACCAAAGATGGTGTTACCCTAAGGGGGATGGGTATGTAACAACCCCGAGTTAAAAACATCATGTAATACAATTAATAAAGGCAAAATAAGACCAAGGTCATGGGACATGTATTCCAAGATGAATGTTGGGCAAAACATCCTGGTGGGTGTCCTTTTGGTTTATTATGGCTAACGAAATTGACAAAGGAAAAGAGATATTAATTGACATTTTATTTATGAAAATAAAGGAAAATAGGAGTAAAGGGAGATGAAAGATCACATGTTTGCTTGAGAGGGAAGTTAAAGGAAAAATACAGGAAAATGAAGAAAATATAGGCCTTAATAATAAAAAGGATTATGAGGATCATTTCACAACCTTTTATTAGTTCAAATTTTGAACTCTCTCTATTCTCTCATACTATTGCACACTTAGTGCATTCTTGGAGCACTCTAGCATTTGAGAAAGAAAGCAAAGGAAGGCAAATGGAGGACAAGGGAAGAAAATGACAATCAAGGAAGAGTTGGGTAAAAAAGTTTTAGCAGGAAAAGTTGTAGGTAACATGTTTCATGTGTGATTTCCTAGCTGGTTATTGAATGCATGGTACATGCATGTATGTATTTGGTTCTTTTGCTGTCATTAGCAAATGCTTTTCCAGGTGTGACAATGGTCTCAACCTTGCCTTTCCATTTTCAAATAACCATGGTGTGATGGTGATCTATTAAACAAACTTGAAGGTGATAGGAAAATTTGCAAGTAATTTTTTTATGTCTTTTAGGCAATGGATCACTTTGCAAAAGCGCATAAAATAATGGTTTTAAAACTCAGTTAACAACATAAAAGAAGAGAAAATATACTATATGGAGAAACAACAAAAAAATGATAAAGGAGTCCAACCTCTTCTGGGTTACATCTCCTGGTCCAGCTTCCAATGTTGGGCCTCTTTCATCAAGTGCTCAAATTTGTGTTTACATGGATTTAAATTGCTCAGAATGTATAAATTATGTCTGCAGTGGCTCCAAAATAGTAGAAAACACCAAGTTGAGCTCTTATTGGGATGTATTTGACCAAAAAAGGAATAAGTTATGCACTAGAGAAGTTTTTTTGCTAACTGCTCTATAAATTAGACTACTTTGTTAATTGTTCTACAAATTCCAACATTCAAGGGACCATCAGCTGCCATTTTCGCCCTACGCCAGTGAGATTCCCACCGGTTCAGTGCATTTATTTGGGTTTTTTAAATGCCCAATAACGACTTCTGGCAGAAAACTAGAGTAATATGGGGCCATGCACCCAGGGGCTAGGGCTAACCACCCACCCCTATCGGCATAGCCCCTAGTCTTTCAACATACTATTTCGCATGCCATATAACATGGGGCTGGACCCCAAATCTTTGCACTCGTCTACCAAGCACCCTACTTTGATCCACCTGTTATCACTCAGGTTGTCCCTAGCTCCTAATAGGGATACGGCCGAGGTAACCACAAACCAATATTTGGATTGCAAGTTCTAGCTCACCTGCAATCAGAGAGGGCTCTCTCCTTATGATTCAACTTTTTGTTGATGATTTTAGGCTAGCTTTCTGGCTTCAAGGGAGTGTTGTTTGTGATTGGAAGGAAGGTAGGATTCTCGAACAAAGAGGCACAGTAAGGTGTGATAAGTTTCGAACCATTGGGCATGGAGTCACAGATTGAGGCTTGCAAGAATTTTCTTGGTCACAAGGGGATACAGAGTGGGATAGCCACACAGGATACAATTATCGGTCTGCTGAAAGTATGGAATGAATATCAGGGATGAAAGGCAAAGGAGAATCATTTCATCAAGCTGAAAAAGAGGAGAAATGGATTAATGGGATCCAGGAGTAATTAAGAATTCCTAAACATGCACTCATATGTGAAATAAACAGCATAAACAAGATCATTTAAGTATACATGCTCATAACTATTTCTGAGGAAAACATCGAGAAACGCAGAAATTGAACTTAAGGTGTAATGAAACAAAGCTTAAGCTATTCTTTTTTCCTGCAATTTAGAAGGCGGAACGGTGGTAAAAAAACATAAAAGTAAACAGAGGAGAGAAACACTTATTGGATCATGTAGAAGCACAGGAATTCCGTAATCATTCCTTGGCCAAGAGAAAACATCAAGTAGTTTCGCAATCCATGCTTTCAACAATCTTTGATTATTGAAATTATGACAGTTACAGTGTGAGTCTCTGCTCGGAGAAAATGCTGGAAAGGAGACTGACCAACAACTACTACCAACCAACCAACCCCTCACAACATTGTTCAGGGTGGTATTTATAAGCAAAATATCGGAAAGACATCATTACAACCGACCTAAACAGGTATGCCAGAAAACTCTTCAAAAATCTAAGTGTTGCTGGAATTAAATGCAAGTAAATCTTTTGGCTTTGCCCTCTTTCTTTGAATCTGCTGGAAGATATTAAATGTTCTCCTGCTTCGGGCCGCTGCTCAAGATTTTCACTGATACTCTTTGCCGCTACATTGATGGCTTCCGCTGTCGACTGATACTCTTTGACACGCTTGACGCCTGATGATTTGATCTGATACACTTTAAACTCTGCCTTTGATCTGCTGTTGTCTTTAAACCAGATCTCTTTGGCACGATTGGGCGATTTTTGGGCTTTTTTGGCACGTAGTGGGCTAAGAAATCAAAAGATTCCCCAAAGATTCCTCGAAATGGCCTATTTCCCGTAACGATGCGCGATTGCATCGAAAACTGCCTCTGTTTCTTGTTCTGGAGCTCCGAAGTGCGATTTTTCTTCCTGCGCGAAGTTTCGGCTTTCTGGATGCTCACGTCGGCTGTACGGCGGATGACGTCAGCTGCGGTGGGTCCCTGGTATAGAATGACATGGCAAGGTGCTGATACTAGAGGTAATGCGATACATTAGCTCCGATGCGATCGCAATATTGCATCGGCAGGGAACGGAGAGTGTTTGAGTTGGACATTCGGCGCTTGCGACCGGCGACCGCGGATATCGCGTCGGGTGGTGACGGATGGGTCATAACTTGCATGGAGGGGAAAGTGCGATTTTGCGATGCGATCTGGCTTTAAGTTTCTGCAGAGTGTAAGTTTTGGGGGGAAAGAGCAAGTAGGTTGGTGCGAAGGGCATTTGAGGTTTCGGAAGGGTCCGATTACCTCAGAGGGATTTTATACTCTAGAAGGAGTCCATTGTATCTGGGAGATGGTTTGGAGGTTAAGGGTTCTTGCTAAGTTTCAGATAAACTGAGCAATTCTCGGGGGTGCTTATGGTTATTTTTCAACCAGGGGTATGGATATTATGTAGGGGAGATTTACTTAATATTAATAAGGGGACGGGAAGAATAGGGAGCTAAATAATAATGTTAGTGGTTAATATGGAGGTGGTGAGAAAGCGCTAAGTTCGAGAGACCTTAGGCTGTTACAAGGGGGTAGGACCATGCTTAAGAGAAAGTATGGAACAACTTTGAGTAAAATAGATATTTACTCAAGCCAGCATTATGAAGATGATGGAACTTAAGAGGTGTTAAGCAGATCTTGACCTCTTTTGGGGAAGTTAGTTAATGATTGGGGAAAACAGAGAAGGGGAGTTAGTCATACCTATTTTGAGCTTCTTCCATAGAGGTACATGCTGATTGTGCCCTGAATGAGATGACACCTGAAAATCTGGATTTGATCAGCAATTAGGATACAACAACCTCAGAACTACCTACCCAACCTACTTACCTAGCATTTTTTCTTCTTTTGATTTGGGTGCACTTAGACTTGCAAACCCATCATTCATTTTTCTTTTGATGATTTCCTATCTACATACTACCCTTATTTCTTCGAGGGCCCAGATTAAGCTGTTGGGCTCCTCTACTTCTCTACCTATCTAAGAATCTGCCAAGATTAAGCTGTTTGGACAGATTAACATTCTCTATATTCTAAAACAGGAAATTTAAACCTAGGGAGACCAAGATTAAGCTGTTTGGACCTCCCTTTAACTGAAAAATTGGCGATACCGGGATAACTTTACAAAATTTGGAAGGCAATTGAATGAACTTGAAGTAGCCTTCTTCGCTTGGAGACTGTTAAGAAAATATGGAGCATTGCAGCATACAAAGTACGACATATTTGGCCTATAAAATGTCAATCATGAAATATGAATAACCTGCTGCAGCAGGAAGCTAACAATGGCTCCACTTGGGGATGGCTTCTCCTTGCGAGAAGTCAAGAACAGCAAGTCAGAACGCCTTGGTATTTAGTTGGCTGTCTTCTGCAAAATTGCTTTCTCCGGCTACCTTATTCCTTCTACCTACCTACCCTAACCAACACCTACTTTTCCGTTAGGTGAGATCAAACAACCAGTGCAACCACTTAAGCAACTGAAAAACAAGATGAACTTGATGACTGATGGTCTCTGAACGTAAAAGCATAATTCGGGTATATGCCCTCATAATCAAAATTGTGGCATATAACAGTTGCTGTTGAAGTATGTGGTCTTCACTGAGAAAACATGCTAAAAAAATTGAGTCAAGCAGAAGTTCCATGTAGTCTGCAATAGGATCAATAAAATCATCATGTGAGAGAACTTCTTCTGGGTCTTCTTGATCAGATGGAGCGGCTGCGTCCTCGGTGGTAAGCCTGACAGCTAACCCTTCTGTCTCTGTCTTGACAATAGAATCATACAGAGTCTGTAAGTCAGCAGGTAGCAATATTTCCCCCTGAGTCGGAGAAGGAAGACTTCGGCATGATTCTGGGTCTTCACGGTCAGATAGAGTAGTTGCATCTTCGGTAATGAGCCTAGCAGCTAGTCCTTCTGGCTTTGCCTTGAAAATAGAATCATACAGAATCTGTAGGTCATCAGGTAACAGTGTTTCCTCCTGAGTCAGAGAAGGGAGAATTCGGCATGATTCCGGGTCTTCTAGGTCAGATGGAGTAGTTGCAACTTAGGTAATCAGCCTAGCAGCTAGTCCTTCTGCCCTTGCCTTGAAAACAGATCATACACAAACTGTAATTCAGCGCATAGCACTATTTCCCTGTGGACTGGGGGAGGAAGATTTTGGTAAAACTCCCTAGGGTCGCGAAAATTATACGATTGTATCCGAGCCTCCAAGAGTTCGATTTCATTCTCATATTTTTCAACAACTAACTCAAGGAAAAGCTTATTCTGGCCGCCTGGTATTTTTGACAATAATGCTCTGAAAAATTCTTCATTAAGCTCAAACTCTGATAAAATTTCTCTGCATTCATCTAAACCTTCATCAAATGGAAGACCCTCCCAGAAATCGGACATTCTCTCTCACTGTTAATACTTGGGAACATGGAATACTTGGCTGTAAAATTGGTTCGTTCCTCAGTGGAGCCTTTGATTGAAATTGAAGTGGAGTCGCCAGGTGGATGCCTAAACTTTGAAGTGCCTGATCTCTGTCCACCATCAAAGACCAGAACTAAGCATGACAAAATCTGAAGAACAGGAGCAATTTCCCCAGTGGGGTTTACAAAAATGAACAAAGCGCTTGAATACCCAGCGGAGAACACAGTACAAGTCGACCGAGGCTTTCACAAGTCGGTTTCTTCCTCTGTAGAGCTGCAGACTGGTTTAATGAATTTATCTGAGGAGGTCCCCAGTTGAGTCGCCATTATGTTATCACTCAGGTTGTCCCTGTGCTCCTAATAGGGATATGGCCGAGGTAACCACAAACCAATCTTTGGATTGCAGGTTCTAGCCCACCTGCAATCGGAGAGGGCTCTCTCCTTATGATTCAACTTTTTGTTGATGATTTTAGGCTAGCTTTCTGGCTTCAAGGGAGTGTTGTTTGTGATTGGAAGGAAGGTAGGATTCTCGAACAAAGAGGCAAGGTAAGGTGTGATAATTTTCGAACTATTGGGCATGGAGTCACAGATTGAGGCTTGTGAGCGTTTTCTTGGTCACAAGGGGATACAGAGCGGGATAGCCACACAGGATACAATTATCAGCCTGATGAAAGTATGGAATGAACATCAGGGATGAAAGGCAAAGGAGAATCATTTCATCATGCTGAAAAAGAAGAGAAATGGATGAATGGGATCCAGGAGCAATTAAGAATTCCTAAACATGCACTCATATGTGAAAGAAACAGCGTAAACAAGATCATTTAAGTATACATGCTCATAACTATTTCTGAAGAAAACATCGAGAAATGCAGCAATTGAACTTAAGGTGTAATGAAACAAATCTTAAGCTATTCTTTTTTCCTGCAATTTAGAAGGCAGAACAGTGGTAAAAAACATAAAAGTAAACAGAGGAGAGAAGCACTTATTGAATCATGTAGAAGCACAGGAATTCCGTAATCATTCCTTGGCCAAGAGAAAACATCAAGTAGTTTCGCAATCCATGCTTTCAGCAATCTTTGATTATGGAAATTATGACAGTTACAGTGCGAGTCTCTGCTCAGAGAAAATGCTGGAAAGGGGACTGACCAACAACTACTACCAACCAACCAACCCCTCACAACATTGTTCAGGGTGGTATTTATAAGCAAAATATCGGAAAGACATCATTACAACCGACCTAAACAGGTCTGCTAGAAAACTTTTCAAAAATCTAAGTGTTGCTGGAATTAAATGCAAGTAAATCTTTTTGGCTGCGCTAGGGGAAGCTGAATCAGAAAGGTGACGATGTGGCCCTTGGGGGCCAGATGCATTGCTGCTGGAATGATTGTGCTTTGGGAACTGCAGTTCGGCTCTTGTGAATTAAATGTGCAATAATTATGATTTGAGGGCTTCAAGTGGCTTCACCCTCTTTCTTTGAATCTGCTGGAAGATATTAAATGTTCTCCTGCTTCGGACCGCTGCTCAAGATTTTCACTGATACTCTTTGCCGCTACATTGATGGCTTCCGCCGTCGACTGATACTCTTTAACACGCTTGACGCCTGATGATTTGATCTGATACACTTTAAACTCTGTCTTTGATCTGCTGCTGTCTTTAAACCGGATCACTTTGGCACGATCAGGCGATTTTCGGGCTTTTTCGGCGCGTAATGGGCTAAGAAATCAAAAGATTCCCCGAAGATTCCTCGAAATGACCTATTTCCTATTTTTTGAGCAGTTTTCGATGCGCGATTAGCGCGAAGTTTCGGCTTTCTGGCTGCTGACGCCAGCATGACATCGGCTGTACGACGGATGACGTCAGCCGTGGTGGGTTCCTGGTACAGAATGACATGGCGAGGTGCTGATACTTGGAGGTAATGCAATGAGCTAGCTCCGATGCGATCGCAATATCACATCGGCGGGGAACGGAGGGTGTTTGAGTTGGGCATTCGGCGCTTGCGACCGCCGACCGCCGAGATCGCGATATCGCATCGGGTGGTGACAGATGGGTCATAACTTGCATTGAGAGGAAAGTGCGATGTTGCGATGCGATCTGGCTTTAAGGTTCTACAGAGTGTAAGTTTTGGGAGGAAAGGGCAAGTAAGTGGGTGCGAAGGGCATTTGAGGTTTCGGAAGGGTCCGATTACCTCAAAGAGATTTTATACTCTGGAAGGAGTCCATTGTATCTGGGAGATGGTTTGGAGGTTAAGGGTTCTTGCTTAGTTTCTGGTAAACTGAGCAATTCCCGGGGGTACTTATGGTTATTTTTCAACCAGGGGGAGGGATATGTATATAGGGGATGATTTACATAATATTAGTAGGGGGATGGGAAAATATAGGGAGCTAAATAATAATGTTAGTGGTTAATATGGAGGTGGTGAGAAAGCGCTAAGTTCGAGAGACCTTAGGCTATTACAAGGGGGAAAACCCATTCTTTAGGGAAAGAATGGAACAACTTTGAGTGAAGCAGATCTTTACTCAAGCTAGTGTTATGCAAATGATGGAACTTAAGAGGTGTCAAGCAGATCTTGACCTCTTTTGGGGAAGTTAGTTAATGATTGGGGAAAACAGAGAAGGGGAGTTAGTTATACCTCTTTTGAGCTTCTCGCATAGCATTTCATGCTGATTGTGTCCTGAATGAGATGGCACCTGAAAATCTGGAAATGGTCAGCAATTAGGATACACTAACCTCAGAACTACCTACCCAACCTACTTACCTAGCATTTTTCTTCTTTTGATTTGGGTGCACTTAGACTTGCAAACCCATCATTCGTTTTTCTTTTGATGCTTTCCTATCTACATACTACCCTTATTTCTTCCAGGGCCCAGATTAGACTGTTGGGCTCCTCTGCTTCTCTACCTATCTAAGGATCTGCCAAGATTAAGCTGTTTGGAGAGATTTACATTCTCTATATTCTAAAACAGGAAATTTAAACCTAGGGAGACCAAGATTAAGCTATTTGGATCTCCCTTTAACTGAAAAATTGGCGATACCGGGATAACTTTACAAAATTTGGAAGGCGATTGAGTGAACTTGAAGTAGCCTTCTTTGCTTGGAGACTGTTAAGCAAATATGGGGCATTGCAGTATGCAAAGTACGGCATATTTGGCCTGTAAAATGTCAATCATGAAATATGAATAACCTGCTACAGCAGGAAGCTAACATGGCTAAGAAGTCATTCCAAAGAACTACCAACACCATACATAAACTCCACATCATAGAGTGTCATCATCAAGAAGCCAAACAAAAATGTCTTAAGCAAAGAAAACATTCTAGAGTGTCGTCATCCAAAGCTCCAATTAAAACCCTAATTTTCATGATATCGACCATGATTATCGCTACATATAAATGTCCCTAATAATTCATCATAATTATGAATTATCTATTAAATATATAAATTAGTAGCTGAGATGAAATATTCCTATATTAATAATTTAAACTCCAAATGAAAATCAACTAATATTATTATAATAATTAAATGAATTTAAACATAAAAATCGGTAACATATTTTATTTTATTTTTCAAATTAATATTAATTATCAATGTGAATTTATTTAAAGCTTATATGAAAAATCCGCATATTTGATTAAAAACAATAAAACAAAATAAAATTAAAAAAACCATAAACAGAAAAGTCAAAATGTTAAACAATAATAAAATTACAATATCTGTATTGTTGAATTTAGGCTTCTGTGATCCATATCAAGTTTATTGAGAAGAGTTTTTGGCGAAAATCACATCATAATTCATTTGTCGATACGTTTCAAACCAACAAGTATGGTTCATCGTCGAGACAAGTTGCCCTCACGATGAACCACACTTGTTGGTTCAAAACACGTCGACAAATGAATTATAATGCGATTTTCGCTAAAATTCTTTTCAATATCTATATTTTAATTTTTTTTTGAAAGTATAAAAAAATTTAAATTTCTAAATATCTCTTAGGTTTATCTCGATGTACAGACCGGAATAAACCCTATAAATAAATACAATGATAGATAACCCATATTTGCGGTTGCTGCTCTACCTCATAATTCAACCTTGAAAAGGTCAAGCTCATCATTCCATCTTCAAAAGAAACAATTAGTCAAAAGTTACTATTCATCCTTACTTTCGGTCCGATGGGTTGAATTGGTATGTAAGCTGACTTGGATTAGGTGCACATGAGCCCACCGTGCACCTCGATTGTTTAACTTCAACTTTAAATAACAATGAAGACTTTAAACCATTTAAATTTTATTTATTAAAATCCAATGTTAAATTTAAGTCTATCCATATACATAATAATGGATTCTTTAAGTCTATCCATATACATAATAACTGATTATTTTCATTATAGTATAGTTATTAGATGATTTCTAAATTTAGATTTCATTAACAATTTATTAATCGACAATGGAAACATTTTCTTGATAGATAAGGATAATAACTCAAAAATTCTCTTAAACTTTTAATTGTTTAGAGAGTCATAATATAACATTTTTTAACTAAGTTATATATTTTACTTTCAAGAGAGGAAAAGTTTTGATAAAGGATGAAGTGCTTTTTTGGGCTCTATTTGTTTTTTTAATGGTTGCCTTTTTTGCTTTTAGTCTTCATTGGAAGTAGTTGGCTTTCTATAGAAGCTAAATAGGGCTAATTAAGAAGTATGAGTATTAGGGAACACAAGATTAGAGATATAAGAATTGAGGTGAGCTTGTTTGGTAGCTTCTTTAGGGTGAAAGCCAACAAGTGATCATTTCAGGGGCTCTGGGGTGCTCTAGAGAGTTGAGAAGTAGGTCAACTTCCACATTATAAGAAAAACATTATAGGAAAGATTAGAGGACCCAAACTTGATAACATTTAGACAAAAACAAAACAACCTAGATAAATGCAAAACCAATAACCACATATAACTTTGTTCTCAAGAGCCTCAAGTGTTTAGGGATAAAAGCCACCAAATACCACAAAAGGGAAATTTGAATAAAAAGTGGACTAGGTGATCCAGGTGGATTTTGGTGGCCACCCGCCTATTCCACTTGGACCCCCACCATTGTTTCTCTCAATTTCCTTAATTGTAGCCAATTTACTATTTTTGGAAATTTCTCGATCTTGAACTTTTGAGGTTGTTTTGAGGCCTTAAACGACTTTTTTTGGAAATCGGACAAACCCAATACATGAAGTTAGGATTTGTAATAAAAAGTTGTAGTCCTCGAATAGATCTTTCTAACGAGGTATTGTACATGTCAATTATAGATCGTATACCAAAGTTACGACCCTAGGAAGGTGATGTACCAATTTACCCCAACAGGGCCCACAAACATTTGGCGCTTCATCTCCTAGGGTTAGGTTTTTGGATTTTTAGGGTTTTCCATTGTTTCTCAATAATTAATACGTCTTCAAGCCTCATTGTAACACAGTTCAAAATGCATGTAGCCCCCACATCTCTTCTCAGAGATAAGCTACCATTGCCTAAGCTAGTTTATTTCCATTCTGCATGTAAACAATTTTCAATACTTTTTTTTTAATTAATTGAAGTTCTATTTTCACTATATCTTTGTGTTTCTATTTATATCTGTATTTCATTTCATTCCTTCATAAAATCTGGGTCACTAGGGGATGCATTGAATGCCTTGGTCAGGGAGGAGGGGAACACTACATAATCCACACATTTTTCATTCTTAATTATTTCCATATTTTCCAATTGCCTTATAAGTCAATCCCTTTTTGAAAGAATAAAATATAGATACTTGTAAATAAAGTTCTTGACCAAAGAGAACATGATACTAACCAACAATTTTAATTCCATATATAATATATATAATATATATATATATATATAATATATATATATATATATATATATATATATATATAGATAGATAGATATATAGATATGCAAATATGGGACCGACTCCAAGTGTCCTTGGAGTTGCTTGAACCTTGTTACTCTCCCACAAACTCTACATGCTCAAATAAGGAATTGGCTTGAAAAAATTGACCCTTTATCTTTCCATCATGATGTACATACTCATCATCCTATCCAAATCATACTTTAAAACTACCTTCTAGATGGATTGAACCCATAATGAAACCTTTCATTCTTCTCCTGCAATTGCACCTTATCATCCTATTATTATGTGCAAGCACTACAATCAAACTCCCCTAAATACTTGTAATATGTCCTAGTCTTGCTACTTACCATCCCATCTAGGTATACTTTTAACCCTTATTATTATATAGTAGATGCAACAAAGTTTATGATAACATACTTTGTACATATTTTCCATACATTGGTGTGTAATTTTGTGTGCTTTAATATGCTTTGTACATAGTGTAAATATATATCTATGTATAAACTTGTGAATTTTAATTATGATGATGTTGATAAACGTCCACTAAGACTAATATGGTATATTGAACCTTAAGAAGGTAAGATATTACTCATAATTCTTTAGCATTTTATTTCTATGCTCAAAAATCATTAAGAAAAGTGTTCCAATATCACTATAGTTTTGCTGGCTTAAAATGTCAAGAACGTTGGTAGTGTGACAAATATTTTGAAAATTAGATCAAATGTGAGTATAAAATGAATAATTTAAAAGAAAGTGCTTCTGATCTTCAACCCTCTTAGTGTTTCAAAGGTGATAGAATCTTTCATCCCGTGGTGTTTTGGGAATTAACCAATGCCTAGTTTCACTACGAAGTTCATGAAAATTTGTTCTTATTTTAGCAATGCTCATTTTCTTCTTAACATTAGTCAAGACAAAGAGATATTTTTCATTTTTGAGATTGTGGTTGATCACCTCCTTATAATATCTTAGTTTCATTTTCTCCCTCTAACTCTTTATAACCCCACAATTTTCCCTTAAATTTTGAAGTAATAATATTTTTAATATTATCCTTCTTTTACATAATGATTTTCTCCTTTATCTTCCAATGTTCTAGCCAATACTAGGAATCCTTATGTCATCCCCACTTGAGCCGACAGTTGGGGTTTTGGCGAGCATTAGAACCAAATTAGGAAATCACTTGGCTTCCATGTTGTTTAACTTCTTCTTATACATAAAATACCTAGTTGTGGCCATACTTTCAAAGGGGGGAGGTTTTCTCCAATTGAGAGGATAGGGAATGGAGTGTTTCCTTTAATATTGTGAGTATAGGTTATAAACTAATTTTTTATTTGTTATATCTTCCTCAATGACTCTTTAGAGATACTACAACCCAAAACTTTACATCCATATAAAACAATAGGATTGACAAGAGTCTCAATGAGATTTTTCTTGTTTTAATCCCATATCCAAAGATATGCTAACTTACAATTGTTTTCAAGCCCATAATAAGCTTTCCATCCCCCATTTATCTTTTTCTCAATGTTATAATTCCAATTGAGCTTGTGATGGGTATCAATCCAAAGATACTTTTATGAAGGAGCCTCCTCCAAGTTGTTGTTGTCATTCATGAAAGTATCATATATGATCTTTTTGGATATAATTATCATGTCTTTAGTTTTGTCTGAGTATTGACAGTCATACCCATCTTGGAGCAGGAATATTAAAGGATTTTTAGTTTCTTGTCAAGAACATAATGACTCCTTGCCAAAAGAACAACATCGTCAACATAAAAGAGGAGTTATGACTATACTAGTGATCAAGGGGCTAACACAACATGCATCTTCCAACCACTCTTCTAGCTTATCAATGTATATACCAAAAAGGGTAGGGGATAAGGGACACCATTGCTTAACTCTGATATTGCATTTAATTTCTTTTGACCAACCCTCAGTGGTCCTAAACTTGGAAATAACAATCCATACAACCATGTCACAACAAACCTCAACTTGAGAGGAACCATTTTCTTTTTCAACATCTTCCACGAATTTATCCTAGGAACAATGTCAAAATCTTTTCTAAAGTCAATAAAACAACAAAAGATAACAATTTTATTATTGTAGCATTCCTCTATAATGATCTTGAGAGTAACAAGGTGATCCACAATTGAATGGTATCTCCTAAATCTAGGTTGGCCTTTTGCTCTTTTTACCATGGATTTCTAGCCATATGATAATGATGCAGGAGCATCCAGCTCACAGTGATGAAGTAGAAAGACCCCAAATAGGTTCACGAGCGGGACACCGAATTGTCAGATTCTGCTGGAAATAATTTTTCTTTTTATTTTATTTTACAAGTCAGAAACAGTTAGATGATTTACTTTCCAGTTAAGTTTATTGATTAGTTTCATTGCCAAGTGAAGGGTAGTTTATGTGAGTTAGGAAAATAACTATTGATTGCTTTTATAAATCTTTAATTATCTGAACAGTTACAGTTACAAGTAGGAACAGAAACACGTAACTTCTTTTGTAACAGACAGAGACAAACTGCAAGCCTTAACTGTACAAAGAGGCTATAAAAGCAAGGCATCTATGTAAAGAAAGGGTCTTTTTTGGTTCAAGTAGAATAAGAATTGAGAAGTTGAAGAATAAAACTATCAGAGAATTCTAAGTACCTAAAGAAACTGTCCATCAATCATTTTTTCTAAGTTGTTGAATTGATCTCCCACACATGATTACTATTATTTCATATTACTGTAAATTAAATGTAACAAAGTGAAATTCGAAATCACTGTCAACAAGCAAACAAGAGTACAATCTAAGAATCGCGGTTACAAGTTGATATCAGCACACAAGCTAATAACCCAGTACAAGAATCAAATACCAGCGGCGAAGCATAACAGAAATCGAAGGTTACAGGTACATATCGAATATCTCCTTTTATATTTCATTAAAAACACAGTTACATTGCAGTATTAATAATATTACACAGCCAAAAGCAACCGAACAGTAAAAGTCCCTTAAGGGTTACATAAATTGTCGCCATCGAAACCAGAACAGAGTTTCAATCAACCATTACAGACAGACCACGAGAAGACGAAACCCTCATTAGGGTTTGATTACGAACTAACAGAAGACAAAACCCTCGTAAGGGTTTGGCTACTAATCTAAAGCCAGAACTGTGGAAGCCGTGTCGTAGATGTGCATACATCTCACACAAGTAATAACAGGCATACAAACTACCAGACTCGACCAATAAACTAACAGGCATATCATATGCGCAACAGAGACCTCGAATCAAGTTAACAAGACAGGTTCCAGGCCTAACCAAGACTTTTAAGCCATCAAACGTTGCCGAAGACCAAAACGTGCGCCGTCCAGGCCACTGCAAGAGACCTGCAACCAAACCACAGACAACGGGTCAGGGTTTTTCATGTACAGGAAGCGAAACCCTCAACCCGAGGTATAAAACCAACCAAATAAAAACAGGCATAGTGGGAAGAGAATCTCACCTGGAGAGCGTGAGAGGAGCGACAACCAAGTCGAGACCAGAGCCGCCACAGCAAGCTATAGACCAAAGGAGCAGACGGGTTAGACTCGGAACGAAGAAGAACAGAGATTGAAGCAAAGAACGAGAGTATACCTGTAGCAGCATTTGTCCACGCGTTGCCATCAACTCTGTTCGGACGGCGGAACAACACCAGCATTTGAAACCCAAAATTCGTTGCTAAACACATACGAGAACCAGACCAGAAGCATGATTGTAGACATAGAGATGGAGCAGACATCAGTCGAAACCCAGGAATGAAACAAAAAATTAACACAGCAAACAGGACTGGTGCCAGAACTTGGATGCATTCCTTCAAACAGAGTAACCAAACAAACAGAAACTTACCCAGAGTCGAATACAGTCAAAGTGTCGAAGAGAATAACCAGTTAAACACACCAAAGAATCCTCCGCCCACAACCAGAACGAGAGCAAAGACGACTCATAACCATCAAGCCACATTACAGAACCAGGGAAGGTCAGAATAATACCACAGAGAATGTCTCATTGCGCAGAGCTCCAAAACCCTCCAAGCGAAAACCGAAAATGACCGAACAATCGAGAAGTTGAGTTAGGGTTAGGATATTATCGGTCACCGAGGCGAAGGACTGAGCATTAACTCCAACCATTAAATTCTCAGCTACCACATAGTGAGCGCGGGAACAAACAACACTGTAGACGAACACGTAGGCATCCAAGTGGACTTATTAAAGTGCTAAAATAACGACAGCGTGGGCTGGGCCCCATCAGATAATTTTCTTTTCAAGAATAATCCCATACTACTTTGGCTCAAATGTGGCTGATCATAATGGTTTTATAAGTAGAGGGAATGCTTGTATCCCCATTTTTAAATATACACACAATGAGGATATGCATCCAAGGCTTAGGGAAGCCTTGCTTCACTGCCAAATTGAAGAACTTGTGTATGTGAGGGATGACGATAAACCCTCCCATTTAACATTTTCTACTTGGTAGCATTCAATATCCTTAGTCTTTCTATTAGTGAGCTGCGTAACTCCAAATTCATTGTCTTCCAAAGAAAATATATCATCCTCTACATGGGTTTCAAAATGGTGCCCGTGACATTAGGGAATTCACAAATGTTTTTAAGATTGGAATTCTTGTTTCACAAGAAAATCATATTTTTTCTTTAATTTTATAAATTAGTTTTTTCCTCAAAACACACACACACACAACCATATTACCCATGAGGTGTAGACCAATTGGTTTGTATGGTGTTTGGTTCTTATCATGTTATAGGTTCATTTCTCATGGGGAAGGGTTGAGGATAGGAGTTACCTTTGTGGGAATTAAACTTCCCAAAAAACCATCCAAACTCGACGGAGCTTCACATAATCTTAATGATAGCATCCCAATGATAAGAAGATTGTTTTTCCATCCAACATTAAAATTAAACGCAACCCAAACACAACTTAATTCATACACAGAGAAAAGAAAAAAATTATTACATTATATATATAATTATATAATTTATCGACATTGTATTGTGATAGAATTAATTAATCAATAATTATATATTGATGTGCAACGTTGTGGACTTTAATATAATTTGTGAATATATTGTATTCGAAATACATTGTATGGAAGTTTGTGAACTTTAATAAAGTTTGCAAGATGACAAAAAAAGGATGTGGATGAATCATGATTAGACATAAGAAGAAACGAATACAGAAAGGTTAAAAAAAAAACATTGGTTGATTTCTATAATCATTAATAATGTGGTTGTTTATTATCATCTTCATGTTAAAGTTATTACTCATATCATCGTGTTTTCATATATATGTTAATTGGTAGTTTTTAGTATATTATAATAAGGTTATAAATCATGGCATTGTATAGGGTAGAAATTAGATTCTGAAGTATTAGGTTTTTTATATTAAGAGACAGGGGTAAACCTGCGTGTATGTTAGTTTTAAAAGAATAAAGAAAGAATATGGAAAATATAAATATAGTTTTATTTTGGTGTGAGTTAGATAATTAAGTATAAATTAGTTATAAATATGAGTTATGAATATGTTGCAGTTGTTATAATATTTTTTAAAATTTTGTTTGTATTTAAAATTTGTAGTTTTCAAATGATTATGTTATTTGTCGTTTCAAGTTATTAAAGTTATGTCTGGTCATTGTTTCCAAGTGATTTAAGTCATTTTTTAAGTGTCAAAACTATTTGCTTTCACATGTTTAGCTGTTTAGCTCTTCATACTTTTATAGTGCATTTCTTCTATGCAAGCCTAGCACATTCCTGGTTGACAGTCAGTGAGCACTCTTGGAACTGAAGCAAGTGCACCTATTGTTGATAGAAATTGCACAATTCTTAGAGATAGACAATGCGCAGTTCCTGGAGACAATGATTGTGCACTCCTTATTGATAGTGACTACACATTCCTTGTTGACAATTAGTGCACAATTCTTGTTGACAATGGGAGTGCACTTCTTCAAGTCAATGTTGTCATACTTCTTAGTGACAACAAACTCACTCTTGAATCCTAGCTTCTAGACATGCACCAAGTGCACTCACAAACTCTAACCCTAATTGCATGTCCACTCTCCCTATATAAAGAGTGCATCCCAGAGCTCATTTCACACTTATCTTTTACTTTTGAGCTTTGTGCACTTTTGGTGATCAAGGAGCATCCCTCACTCTTGGTTACAAATGCACCTTCTTTCGGGTGAGTTTCTCAACTATCGCTTTTGATTGCTTTTGTCTTCGCATGTGTCACTTTTGCTTTCTTTTGCTTTCACATGTGTCACTTTCGCTAGCTTTCAGTCTTGCATGTTTCACTTTCACTTACTTTTTCATATATTGTTAAGAACACCTTGGCACATCTTCTAGGGGCAACTCCAACACACTTTCTCACATTAGTTGATCATATCTATCACAAAGACATGCACTGGACACACTCCCATGACATAACACACTTCCTAATTGCAGTTGACACTTGTGTCGTAAAGACTTGCGACCTAACTATCGCACTTGGAGATAAGTGTCACTTTGTTGTTGTTTCAATGTATACATGTTGGTTTTGGCTACTGTGCATATTCTTGTCATGTGCTTGATTGTGTATGTGTGCGTGATCATGTTCAAGACCTTTTTGAATGCTATGTGTGCTATGAATATAATTCATATAGAAATAATTAAAATGTAAACAATAATAAGCATTAATAATGAGTAATTAACTAGTAGTTAATTATGAAGAGGCATGTCTCTAAGGACATGGCCGTAGGTGGAGAGGTATCTGCCTAGCTATATAAGCAGACCCTCACCCTCACTTGTAATCATCTCATCTAAAATTTTGTATATACTATTCAATATATATTACTTGTCCTACTATGGATGCTTACATCTTCCAAGTGTTTTGAAGATTATTCCACTGTGCATACAAAATTTGTTCGTTACAATGGCATCAGAGCCATGTTCTCCGATCTCGGTCATTGGCCATTAAATTCTTTGTCAGCGTAGTTGTCATTGCAATCAAGCGTTTTTCTATATACTTGGAGTTTCTCCATTTTGCCAAATTTGACGTCAGGCCCTTGGCCATTTGACAAAATAATAATTAAAAAAGAAAAAAGAAAAAATATACCCCAAAAAAAAGAAAAAGAAAGAATATATAAAAAAAAAAACAAAATATTTAAAATATATATATATTTTTATATTAAAAAATAATAATAATATTAAAAAAGAAGAAGGAAAAATAAAAGAATATTTTACCTGGTAAGATGACCGCACTTGCATCCCCGTCGTCCGCATCAACACAAACATTGAAATAACTGGTTTCGTCCTTGTTGACCAACTGTTAGGACCATAGCTAGCGCCGACACTGCCAACATTCATTAAACCACATATATACCACAACCAGAGTATAACTGTTGTTTCCACCACTGATAGGCCACCCTTCTCTCCAACACAATCACCATACTGCAACACTTTCTAGCCGCCAAAACAACTCGACACCCTTCCTACAATACTTTCCAACCATCGCACCTATTCCGGCCACTGTATTGTCTTCAACCTCTACAAGAGTCGACACCCAAAAAGCTACAGTCGAATGGGCCACCCACATCCTTCACTGGTCTCCCTGTCACCGCGCAGTCACCGTTGATCTTCGCCCTATCTGCCGCTTTGTCAACCATATCACCACACCACTACCACAACTATTTTCTTGACCACCACGTGACCATCTAATGTATTCTTAAATCGTTGGGCCAATCCTCAACCGAGCCACTGTTGTCTTCCTTTCCAAACGTCACGTCATTTCACTCACGTGATATAGCATACGACTAAATCCAGGCAGATCAACTTGAAGGGATCTACTCATCGGCCAAACAAGTAGGGCCAACCCCGAGGGTGTTAAAGAAATTTGACCCCATGATCTTTCAACTGGCAAGGTACTTAGCAATGGGAACTCAACCAACTAAGCTAACCCTTGAGGCTTAAAAAAAAACAAAAATTATTTAGTCTTTTTAAAAAGAAATTATATATACATAAGAAGGTTTAATTAAAAAAAGAGTTACTTTTAAAACCCTAAATTCCCTTGAAGAAAAAAAATGGAGTCTAATTCAGAAATAATGGAAGGAATATTTCCAGAAGCTTCATATAATTGTGCTTCAATGCTATTTAAAGTAAAATGGACTCTTGTAGAAAAATATGTTATTATCTCTAGCTCACCCACTGAAAGTAAAAACTATATAAAACCTAAAATCGCAAACCAATTAGTGATTATTGAGTCAAATATAATTGAAAAATTAGACTACTTAGACAAAAAACAATTCAAAATAGCTGATTTACAGTTAAACATTGGGGATTATACATTTATGTCGCAATTCTATGTTCAATCCCTATGGAATGATTAAAGTGACATTATTTTGGGATCACCCTGGATGGAAACACTAGGATCTTTCATCCTAAATACAAAAATAAGTTTTTGACATTTTCCTACAGGCAGGGAAAAATAACATTACAAGACATTGCATTGAAACCAGTTTTAGCGATGCCAAAAGACATATAAGATATCTCAAAACTAATTCTTAAATAAAATCAAAAGGCGATACAAAATATGAAAATGGAAGTTGACAAAGTCATCGCTTACAAGAATGAAGAAGTTTCTCAGCTTAAGGACCAAAACGAGAAATTATTGATGTAAATCAAGAAGCTTAGAAGTGACAAGAAGTTGCTAAAAGACAAGTTAGAACAAAATAAACAAGAAGAAGTATCAAATTCTCTAGTCATAATAGTCCAAGTTGAAGATAAGGAAACAAAATCTAATCTAGTTAATATCACAACTCAAGTAGAGGATAACCCAACTAAAGTGAAGATGTGCTCAGAAGTTACAATTCAAACAATTGATCCAAATTAGATCATCAAATTATTTTTCATCCATATCGACGCATTCAAAGTGGAAAAAAGTGGACGAATCAACTCATGGGACCGTTTTTACCAGTGGCACCCAGTTTGGAAAAACGGGGTCAGAAACCTTCCAAGAGTGTTTTGAGGCATCAAACGACATTTTTTGGGGGTAAAACTTTGCTGCTATAACATGGAACCTTTTTATGTTCTACATAGAGATATTTCCAATAATGCATGAAGCGCATCAATAGGAGTTCGTATGCAAAAGTTATGCCACTTAGAAGTTGACCTCCTTTTTTTCACACCTATAGTTCAGGAGGATGTCGTGTCAGGCCCCACTATTCATGGAAAAGGGGATAGCCACATGTTTTTGATGTAAAATACTCTAGAAGACTCTATATTGTAAGTCTAGTTAAGAGTTGATGTAGTCAAACTTAACCACTAGTAGGCTATTGGGCTATGTTATAATCGGGCCACTAGGAGGAAGAGGCATTCCATTCTTTCGAGAGAATTTTGTTCCATAACTGAGAAAATATAGCGAAGAGAGATAGTAGCTAGAGCACACAGAGAGGATAGGTGCACTGTAGCACCCCATGGGCCACATGTATTACTTCTTTATACTTATATCCATATTTCCATATAGAGAAAGAGAGCAAAGCATCCTCACCTTCCAGCTCGGTTTTCTCCCAAAAGGGTTTCCTAGAGCATATCTTGTGTCTTATGTCTGTGTTTGAGCTTATTTTGTCATTTTCTACTTTTCTGTATAAATTCCATTCACATGCATGCACTAAATACAATTAAATTTATATATCTAGAAGTTTAATAAAATTGTAATAGTCTAGAAATTCAGAATTTTAATATATTATTATCAGATCTGATGTGACAAACTGTCGAGTGGAATATCCATGGAAGTTTATAGATCAATGATGGAAATTCAAAGTGATGATTTTGTAGCCAACTCAACAACATTAGAACCTGAAGAAAATCAGAAAACTACCACACTCATGATAAGGGAAAGTCAAACTATAAGAACTACTTATCGACATCTGAATTAGAAGAGAAGACAACTAAGTCAGTCTACATATTTGGACCATTCAGAATGGAAACAACAGATTTATGTTCCAAGGAATACTGAAGTTTGCAGGATCCAGTCCTATGATAGCAATTCATTACAAATTTCCAGTTATTAGAAGAATTCATAGAAGATTAATCTATGATGATTAGATCCATTCACAGTCCAAAAATTTTGTTTATCACTCAGAGGATCATATCGTCTTGTATCAATGAAGATGAAAGTTCAGAGACGAGAATATATTCGAAACAGAAAAATAGATCAATCCCTTTCATCAGTAAGCTTCGAGGACAAATATTTTTGAAGGTGAAGGCAATGTTATGAATATAATTCATATAAAAATAATTGAAATATAAACAATAATAAACATAAATAGTGATTAATTAACTAGTATTTAATTATGAAGAGGCATGTCTCTAAGGACATGACTGTAGGTGAAGAGGTATTTGCCTATGTATATAAGTAGGCCCTCACCCTCACTTGTAATCATCCCATCTCAAATTATTTTATACTATTCAATATACATTAATTGTCCTACTATGGATGTTTACATATTCCAAGTGTTTTGAAGATTATTCTGTTTTGTATACAAACTTTGTTCATTACAATGTGACTCGCACACTCTCTCTCTTATCCTATTGATTTAACACTTAGTCAATTTTGAATTTCTTCCTTGTCCTCACATCATGCGCAAGTTATGAACACCTTTAACCTTCAAAAAGTGTTGAGCACATTATGCACTTCCAAGCCTTAGTTATGAGCCTCTTGCTGCTTACACTTGCCCTTTGTGCCCATCTTGAGGACACCTCCCTTCACATTGTGCATTATGCATATCTAGAGTACAGTCACTCAACCCTTGTTGCTTAAACTTTCCCACTGCGCAAAGCCTTGATCAACCTTCACTTGTGTTGCGCATTGCAAATTCCTAGTGGAAAATAAGGTCTCATTTAGCCCCTTATAGTGGCAACTTGCGAAATATCAAGAGACTCCTCTATTATTATGCACTGCGCATCCTCAGTGAGAAATATTATCATCCTTGTCTCCTACAATTTCCCTCTATGCAAAGCCTTGATGATCCTACCCTTAATTTTGCATTTCATAATCCCAATGGACAATAGGGTCATTCCTTGGCCTTTGTAGTGGAAACCTGCACAATACCTAGAGTCTCTTCCTTAATCATTTCACATTTTACACTCCCAGTGCCTAGACCCTCACCTCTTTCTACTTTAACCTACACATTGTGCCAAATAGGCCTCTCTTTCTGTCCTTGCGCATTGTCCCATCACAATCAACATATTACATGAGAAAACAAGATGGAATAGGTGATTTGGGACTGATATTGTCTTGTCATGAGTGAAACTCATTTTCAGGTACTATAATTGATCTAGATGGATATTGGTGGCCACTTGCCTATTCCACTTGGACCTCCATCTAGTTTCATTCGCTTCCTTGAGTATAACACAATTTACTATTTTTAGCAGTTTTTTGGGTCTTGAAATTCTGGAGTTGTTTTGACCTCCTAAACTGTGTTTTTTAAGGTTTGCAGTAGGCCCGTAACCATAGGCCCATCTTGAGGACAACTCCCTTCAGATTGTGCATTATGCATATCTAGAGTACAATCACTAAACCCTTGCTTCTTACACTTTCCCACTGCGCAAAGCCTTGATCAACCTTGACTTGTGTTGCACATTACACATTCCTAGTGGATAGTAAGCTCTCATTTAACCCCTTATAGTGGCAACCTGTCCAATACCCAGGGACTCCTCTATTATTGCACACTACGCATCCTCAGTGAGAAATATTATCACCCTTGTCTCCTACACTTTCCCTCTGCACAAAGCCTTGATGATCCTTCCCTTAATTTTGCATTTCATAATCCCAGTGAACAGTAGGGTCATCCCCTGGCCCTTGTAGTGGAAACCTGCACAATACCTAGAGTCTCTTCCTTAATCATTGCACATTTCACACCCCTAGTGCTCAGATCCTCACCTCTTTCCTCTTTAACCTACACACTATGCCAAAGAAGGCCTCTCTTTCAGTCCTTGTGCATTGTCCCATCATAATCAACATATTACATGAGAAAACAAGATAGAATAGGTGCTTTGGGATTGATATTGTCTTGTCATGACTGAACTTCATTTGCAGGTAATATCATTGATATAAGTGGATATTGGTGGCCACTCGTCTATTCCACCTGGACATCCAACTGGTTTCATCTACTTCCTTGAGTATAGCACAATTTACTATTTTTAGCAGTTTTTTGGGTCTTAAACTTCTGGAGTTGTTTTGAACTTGATCTGTTATTGAATGTTAGTTTTGTTGTGCTAATTTCAATTATAGATTTATAAACAGATGCTTGTCCATTTCTTCCTATGCATAGGTTTCTTTAGGTTGTTTGTGAATGTAAACAGGAAAATTTGATCAAGTTTAAAGTGACATTCATGAGCAAAATAGCATGGAAAACAATTGCTGAACAATAGCAATGAAAAGTGCAACAAACCATCAACATGAACACTTAACACAGTGTTTTGATGAAGGAGTTCACCCCTCCTGGGCTACATCTCCTTGGTCCAACTTCCATGGCTTAGGCCTCTCTATTAGCTCAATATGGAAAAAATGATGTTTACAAAGCTCTACTCCTCCTAAAACCTACTTCAATGTGTTCAGAATGTTGAAATAAGCTAGGAATACCTTTTCCTGAGCTCCATTTGGTTGAAATTTACTCCAATTATGACCAAAACTATTTTTCCCTAGAAAACCTACTCTAAAACTAGAGGAACTGCAGTTAGCCTTGCTAATTTTGGAGGAATCTCTGGATTTGGTGGACTGCCGAAAACTACGCCAAATCAAACTGCGGGTTAATTAACTGTTACGTGTAGTTTAATTAATTATTAAACTTGTTTAACACATTTAAATACGCAGTTATGGCTAACTGTTAGCCTTTAATCCTCCGGTTTTTGTGATGGACACATGTCATGGTCTTTAATCCATTCGGTTATGTGGAGCTATTAGCCTTAATGCCGACAGTCTTCGCGATGATGAACACATGTGACGGTTAGCCGACGGTTCCGAAACCGTTAGCCTAACGGTTTCCGTGGAGGAGAGGTCACATGCGGTGCCTTGGAGTTGCGGTTATGGTGTGTCGCATTGTCCGCTGGTTTGTTAACTATAACCATAACATGTTACCACCGAAGCGTTCACATCGGAGCGCTGGCCCTCCTAACCACCAACCATAACACGTTCAAACTTCAAATATGTGCAGTGGACTATACTGGTTAAGAAACATGTCGTGGTGTAATGGTATGTTGCAGAGTTTGTTGGGAGAAGGTCCCGGGTTCGACCCCACCGCCTAACACATCATCTCCTAGGGTTAGATTTTTGGATTTTTAGGGTTTTCCATTGTTTCTCAATAATTAATAGGTATTCAAGCCTCATTGTAACACAGTTCGAAAGGCATGTAGCCCCCACATCTCTTCTTAGAGATAAGCTACCATCGCCTAATTTTCAATACTTTTTTATTAATTAATTGAAGTTCTCTTTTCACTATATCTTTGTGTTTCTATTTATATCTGTATTTCATTTCATTCCTTCATAAAATCCGGGTCACTAGGGGATGCATTGAATGCCTTGGTCAGGGAGGAGGGGAACATTACATAATCCACACATTTATCAATCTTAATTATTTCCAAATTTCCCAATTGCCTTATAAGTCAATCCCTTTTTGAAAGAATAAAATATAGATACTTGTAAATAAAGTTCTTGACCAAAGAGAACATGATACTAACTAACAAAGTTTTAATCCATATATTATATATATATATATATATATATATATATATATTATATATATATATATATGCAAATATGGGACCGACTCCAAGTGTCCTTGGAGTTGGCTTGAAAAATTTGACCCTTTATCTTTCCATCATGATGTACATACTCATCATCCTATCTAAATCATACTTTAAAACTACCTTCTAGATGGATTGAACCCACAATGAAACCTTTCATTCTTCTCCTGCAATTGCACCTTATCATCCTATTATTATGTGCATGCACTACAATCAAACTCCCCTAAATACTTGGAATATGTCCCAGTCTTGCTACTTACCATCCCATCTAGGTATACTTTTAACCCTTATTATTATATATTAGATGCAACAAAGTTTATGATAACATACTTTGTACATATTGTCCATACATTGGTGTGTAATTTTGTGTGCTTTAATATGCTTTGTACATAGTGTAAATATATATCTATGTATAAAATTGTGAATTTTAATTATGATGATGTTGAGCAATGTCCACTAAGACTAATATGGTATATTGAACCTTAAGAAGGTAAGATATTACTCATAATTCTTTAGCATTTTATTTCTATTCTCGAAAATCATTAAGAAAAGTGTTCCAATATCACTATAGTTTTGCTGACTTAAAATGTCAAGAAGGTTGGTAGTGTTAAGAAGAAATGAAGACAGAAAGGTAAAAAAAAAAACGTTTGTTGATTTCTATAATCATTAATAATGTGGTTGTTCATTATCATCTTCATGTATCATCGTGTTTTCATATATATGTTAGATAATAGTTTTTAGTATATTATAATAAAGTTATCAATCATGGCATTGTATAGGGTAGAAATTAGATTCTGAAGTATTAGGTTTTTTATATTAAGAGACGGGTAAACCTGCGTGTATGTTAGTTTTAAAAGAATAAAGAAAGAATATGGAAAATATAAATATAATTTTATTTTGGTGTAAGTTAGGCAATTAAGTATAAATTAGTTATAAATATGAGTTATGAATATGTTGCAGTTGTTATAATATTTTTTAAAATTTTGTTTGTATTTAAATTTTGTAGTTTTCTAATGATTATGTTATTTGTCGTTTCAAGTTATTAAAGTTATGTCTGGTCATTGTTTCCAAGTGATTCAAGTCATTTTCTAAGTGTCAAAACTATTTGCTTTCACATGTTTAGCTTTTGATACTTTTATAGTGCATTTCTTCTATGCAAGCCTAGCACATTCCTTGTTGACAGTTAGTGAGCACTCTTGGAACTCAAGCAAGTGCCCCTATTGTTGATAGAAATTGCACAATTCTTAGAATATACATTGCATAGTTCCCGGAGACAATGATTGTGCATTCCTTATTGATAGTGACTACACATTCCTTGTTGACTATTAGTGCACAATTCTTGTTGACAATGGGAGTGCACTTCTTCAAGTCAATGTTGTCACACTTCTTAGTGACAACCAACTCACTCTTGACTCCTAGCTTCTAGACATGCATTGAGTGCACTCACAAACTCTAACCCTAATTGCATGTCCGCTCTCCCTATATAAAGAGTGCATCCCAAAGCTCATTTCACACTTATCTTTTACTTTTGAGCTCTGTGCACTTTTGGTGATCAAGGAGCATCCCTCACTCTTGGTTACAAATGTGCCTTCTTTTGGGTGAGTTTCTCAACTATCACTTTTGATTGCTTTTGTCTTCGCATGTGTCGCTTTTGCTTTCTTTTGCTTTCACATGTGTCACTTTCGCTAGCTTTCTCTCTTGCATGTGTCACTTTTGCTTGCTTTTTTATATCTTGTTAAGAACACCTTGGCACATCTTTTAGAGGCAACTCCAACACACTTTCTCACGTTAGTTGATCATATCTATCACAAGGACATGCACTGGACACAATCCCATGACATAACACACTTCCTAATTGTAGTTGACACTTGTGTCGTAAAGACTTGCGCCCTAACTATCGCACTTGGAGATAAGTGTCACTTTGTTGTTGTTTCAATGTATACATGTTGGTTTTGTTTACTGTGCATATTCTTGTCATGTGCTTGATTGTGTATGTGTGCGTGATCATGTTCAAGACCTTTTTGAATGCTATGTGTGCTATGAATATAATTCATATAAAAATAATTAAAATGTAAACAATAATAAAAATAAATAATGATTAATTAACTAGCAATTAATTATGAAGAGGCATGTCTCTAAGGACATGGCCATAGGTGGAGAGGTATCTGCCTAGGTATATAAGCAGACCCTCACCCTCACTTGTAATCATCTCATCTCAAATTTTGTATATACTATTCAATATATATTACTTGTCCTACTATGGATGCTTACATCTTCCAAGTGTTTTGAAGATTATTCCATTGTGCATACAAAATTTGTTCGTTACAATGGCATCAGAGCCATGTTCTCCGATCTCGGTCATTGGCCATTAAATTCTTTGTCAATGTAGTTGTCATTGCGATCAAGCATTTTTCTATATACTTGGAGTTTCTCCATTTCGTCGAATTCGACGCAGGCCCTTGGCCATTTGAAAAAATAATAATTAAAAAAGAAAAAAGAAAAAATATCCCCGCACCTCCTACTGCCTCCCCCAAAAAAAAGAAAAAGAAAGAATATATTAAAAAAACAAAACAAAACAAAACAAAAAGATTTTAAAAATAAAAAAATAAAAAAAAAATAATTTATATATATTAAAAAAGAAGAAGGAAAAATAAAAGAATATTTTACCTGGTAAGATAACCGCGCTTGCATCCCCGTCATCTGCATCAACACCAAACATTGAAATAACTGGTTTCATCCTTGTTGATCAACTGTTGGACCATAGCTAGCGCCGGCACTACCAACATTCATTAAACCACATATATACCACAACCAGAGTATAACTGTTGTTTCGACACAATCACCATACTGCAACACTTTCTAGCCGTCGAAACAACTCGACACCCTTCCTACAATACTTTCCAACCATCGCACCTATTCCGGCCACTGTATTGTCTTCCACCTCTACAAGAGTCGACACCCAACAAGCTACAGTTGAATGGGCCACCCACATCCGTCACTAGTCTCCCTGTCACCGCGCAGTCACCGCTGATCTTCGCCCTGTCCACCGCTTTGTCAACCATATCACCACATCACTAACACAACTATTTTCCTGACCACCACCCGACTATCTAGCGTATTCTCAAATCATTGGGCCAATCGTCAACCGAGCCACTGTTGTGTTCCTTTCCAAACGTCACATCATTTCACTCATGTGATATAGCATACGACTAAGTTTGAAATCGTTCATATACATTACGAATTATAAACTCTATAGAGTTACCACTATATAAAAACTATATATTATATAGTTGCCACCATATAATTAGTAATTAATTTAATTATTAGTTAAAAAAATATTAGTAAATAATATATTATATATATATATATATATATATATTATATATATATATATATCTAATTATTTTTTTCCCCAATTTTTTAAGTGTGGTTCACGAACACTCGGTGGCCTCTACATCCATGGGAAAAATCCAGGCAGATCAACCTGAAGGGATCTACCCATCGGCCAAACAAGTAGGGCCTAACCCCAAGGGGCATCAAGGAAATTTGACCCCATGATCTCCCAACTGGCAAGGTACTTAGCAACGGGAACTCAACCACCCGATCTAACCCTTGAGGTTAAAAAAAAATAAAAATTATTTATTCTTTTAAAAAAAAATTAGATATACATAAGAAGGTTTAATAAAAAAAGGAGCTACTTTTAAAACCCTAAATTCACTTGAAGAAAAAAAATGGAGTCTAATTCAGAAATAATGGAAGGAATATTTCCAGAAACTTCATATAATGGTGCTTCAATGATATTTAAAGTAAAATGGGCTCTTGTAGGAAAATATGTTATTATCTCTAGCTCACCCGCTGAAAATAAAAACTATATAAAACCTAAAATCGCAAACCAATTAGTGGTTATTGAGTCAAATATAATTGAAAAATTAGACTACTTAGACAAAAAACAATAAAAAATAATTGATTTACAGTTAAACATTGGGGATTATACATTTATGTCGCAATTCTATGTTTAATCCATATGGAATGATTAAGGTGACATTATTTTGGGATCACCCTGGATGGAAACACTACGATCTTTTATCCTGAATACAAAAAAGAAGTTTTTGACATTTTCCTATAGGCAGAAAAAAATAACATTACAAGACATTACATTGAAGCTAGTTTTAGCGATGCCAAAAGACATACAAGATATCTCAAAACTAATTCTTAAATAAAATCAAAAGGCGTTACAAAATAAGAAAATGGAAGTTGACAAATTCATCGCTTACAAGAATGAAGAAGTTTCTCGACTTAAGGACCAAAACTAGAAATTATTGATGTAAATTAAGAAGCTTAAAAGTGACAAGAAGTTGCTAAAAGACAAGTTAGAACAAAATAAACAAGAAGAAGTATCAAATTCTCTAGTCATAACAGTCCAAGTTGAAGATAAGGGAACAAAATCTAATCTAGTTAATATCACAACTCAAGTAGAGGATAACCCAACTAAAGTGAAGATGTGCTCAGAAGTTACAATTCAAACAATTTATCCAAATTAGATCATCAAATTATTTTTCATCCATATCGGTGCATTCAGAGTGGAAAAAAGTAGAGGAATCAACTCATGGGACCGTTTTTACCGGTGGCACCCAGTTTGGCAAAACAGGGTCAGAAACCTTCTAAGAGTGTTTTGAGGCATCAAACGACATTTTTTGGGGGTAAAACTTTGCTGCTATAACATGGAACCTTTTTATGTTCTACATAGAGATATTTCTAATGACACAAGAAGCGCATCAATAGGAGTTCGTATGCAAAAGTTATGCCACTCAGAAATTGACCTTCTTGTTTTCACACCTATAGTTCGGGAGGATGTCGTGTCAAGCCCCACTATTCATGGAAAAGGGGATAGCCACGTGTTTTTGATGTAAAATACTCTAGAAGAGTCTATATTGTAAGTCTAGTTAAGAGTTGATGTAGTCAAACTTAACCACTAGTAGGCTATCAGGCTATGTTATAACCGGGCCACTAGGAGGAAGAGGCATTCCATTCTTTCGAGAGAATTTTGTTCCATAACTGAGAAAATATAGCCAAGAGAGATAGTAGCTAGAGTACACAGAGAGGATAGGTGCACTGTAGCACCCCATGGGCCATAGGTATTACTTCTTTGTACATATAGCCATATTTCCAGATAGAGAAAGAGAGCAAAGCATCCTCACCTTCTAGCTCGGTTTTCTCCGAAAAGGGTTTCCTAGAGCATATCTTGTGTCTTATGTGTGTGTGTGAGCTTATTTTGTCACTTTCTACTTTTCTGTATAAATTCCATTCACATGCATGCACTAAATACAGTTAAATTTACAGATCTAGAAGTTTAATAAAATTGTAATAGTCTAGAAATTAGAATTTTAATATATTATTATCAGATCTGTTGTGACAAACTGTCGAGTGGAATATCCATGGTAGTTTACAGATCAATGATGGAAATTCAAAGTGATGATTTTGTAGCCAACTCAACAACATTAGAACTTGAAGAAAATCAGAAAACTACCACACTCATGATAAGGGAAAGTCAAACTATAAGAACTACTTATCTAAATCTGAATTAGAAGAGAAGACAACTAAGTCAGTCTACATATTTGGACCATTCAGAACGGAAACAACAGATTTATGTTCCAAGGAATACTGAAGTTTGTAGGATCCAGTCCTATGATAACAATTCATTACAAATTTCCAGTTATTAGAAGAATTCATAGAAGATTAATCTATGATGATTAGATCCATTCACAGTACAAAAATTTTATTTATCACTCAGAGGATCATATCATCTTGTATCAATGAAGATGAAAGTTCAGAGACGAGAATATATTCAAAACAAAAAAATAGATCAATCCCTTTCATCAGTAAGCTTTGAGGACAAATATTTTTGAAGGTGAAGGCAATGTTATGAATATAATTCATATAAAAATAATTGGAATGTAAACAATAATAAACATAAATAGTGATTAATTAACTAGTAGTTAATTATGAAGAGGCATGTCTCTAAGGACATGACCGTAGGTGAAGAGGTATCTGCCTATGTATATAAGTAGGCTCTCACCCTCACTTGTAATCGTCCAATCTCAAATTATTTTATACTATTCAATATACATTAATTGTCCTACTATGGATGTTTACATATTCCAAGTGCTTTGAAGATTATTCTGTTGTGTTCATTACAATGTGACTCACACACTCTCTCTCTTGTCCTATTGATTTAACACTTTGTCATTTTTGAAGTTCTTCCTTGTCCTCACATCATGCACAAGTTATGAACACCTTTAACATTCAAAAAAGTGTTCAGCACATTATGCACTTCCAAGCCTTAGTTATGAGCCTCTTGTTGCTTACACTTTCCCTTTGTGCCCATCTTGAGGACAACTCCCTTCACATTGTGCATTATGCATATCTAGAGTACAGTCACTCAACCCTTGTTGTTTAAACTTTCCCACTACGCAAAGCCTTGATCAACCTTGACTTGTGTTGCACATTGCAAATTCCTAGTGGAAAATAAGGTCTCATTTAGCCCCTTATAGTGGCAACCTGCACAATACCAAGAGACTCCTCTATTATTACGCATTGCGCATCCTCAGTGAGAAACATTATCATCCTTGTCTCCTACAATTTCCCTCTATGCAAAGCCTTGATGATCCTACCCTTAATTTTGCATTTCGTAATCCCAATGGACAATAGGGTCATTCCTTGGCCCTTGCAGTGGAAACCTGCACAATACCTAGAGTCTCTTCCTTAATCATTTCACATTTCACACTCCCAGTGCCTAGACCCTCACCTCTTTCTACTTTAACCTAGACATTGTGCCAAATAAGGCCTCTCTTTCAGTCCTTTCACATTGTCCCATCACAATCAACATATTACATGAGAAAACAAGATGGAATAGGTGATTTGGGACTGATATTGTCTTGTCATGAGTGAAATTCATTTTCAGGTACTATAATTGATCTAGGTGGATATTGGTGGCCACTTGCCTATTCCACTTGGACCTCCATCTAGTTTCATCCGCTTCCTTGATTATAACACAATTTCCTATTTTTAGCAATTTTTTGGGTCTTGAAATTCTGGAGTTGTTTTGACCCCCTAAACGATGTTTTTTTAGGTTTGTAGTAGGCCCGTAACCATAGGCCCATCTTGAGGACAACTCCCTTCACATTATGCATTATGCATATCTAGAGTACAATCACTAAACCCTTGCTTCTTACACTTTACCACTGCGCAAAGCCTTGATCAACCTTGACTTGTGTTGTGCATTACACATTCCTAGTGGATAGTAAGCTCTCATTTAACCCCTTATATTGGAAACCTATGCAATACCAAGGGACTCCTATATTATTGCACATTGCGCATCCTCAGTGAGAAATATTATCACCCTTGTCTCCTACACTTTTCCTCTGCACAAAGCCTTGATGATCCTTTCCTTAATTTTTCATTTCATAATCCCAGTGGATAGTAGGGTCATCCCTTGGCCCTTGTAGTGGAAACCTGCACAATACCTAGAGTCTCTTCCTTAATCATTGCACATTTCACACCCCTAGTTCCTAGACCCTCACCTCTTTCCTCTTTAACCTGCACACTATGCCAAAGAAGGCCTCTCTTTAAGTCCTTGTGCATTGTCCCATCGTAATCAACATATTACGTGAGAAAACAAGATAGAATAGGTGATTTGGGACTGATATTGTCTTGTCATGACTGAACTTCATTTCCAGGTAATATCATTGATCTAGGTGGATATTGGTGGCCACTCACCTATTCCATCTGGACCTCCAACTAGTTTCACCTGCTTCCTTGAGTATAACACAATTTACTATTTTTAGCAGTTTTTTGGGTCTTGAACTTTTGGAGTTGTTTTGAACTTGATCTGTTATTGAATGTTAGTTTTGTTGTGCTAATTTCAATTATAGATTTATAAACAGATGCTTGTCCATTTCTTCCTGTGCATAGGTTTCCTTAGGTTGTTCGTGAATGTAAACAGGTAAATTTGATCAAGTTTAAAGTGACATTCATGATCAAAATAGCATGGAAAACAAGTGCTGAAAAATAGCAATGAAAAGTGCAACAAACCATCAACATGAACACTTAACACAATGTTTTGATGACGGAGTTCACCCCTCCTAGGCTACATCTCCTTGGTCCAACTTCCATGGCTTGGGCCTCTGTATTAGCTCAATATGGAAAAAAATGATGTTTACAAAGCTCTACTCCTCCTCAAACTTACTTCAATGTGTTAAGAATGTTGAAATAAGCTAGGAATACCTTTTCCTGAGCTCCATTTGGTTGAAATTTTCTCCGGTTATGACCAAAACTATTTTTCCCTAGAAAACCTACTCTAAAATTGGAGGAACTCCAGTTAGCCTCACTAATTTTGGAGGAATCTCCGGATTTGGTGGACCGCTGAAAACTACACCAAATCAAACTGCGGGTTAATTAACTGTTAAGTGTAGTTTAATTAATTATTAAACTTGTTTAACGCATTTAAATACGCAGTTATGGCTAACTGTTAGCCTTTAATCCTCCAGTTTTTGTGATGGACACATGTCGTGGTATTTAATCCATGTGGTTATGTGGAGTAGTTAGCCTTAATGCCGGTGGTCTCCACGATGGTGAACACATGTGACAGTTAGCCGATGGTTCCAAAACCGTTAGCTTGACGGTTTCCACAGAGGAGAGGTCACATGTGGTGCCTTGGAGTTGCGATTATGGTGTGTCGCATTGTCTGCTAGTTTATTAACTATAACCATAACATGTTACCACTAGAGCGTTCACATGGGAGGGCTGGCCCTCCTAACCACCAACCATAACACGTTCAAACTTCAAATATGTGCATTGGACTATACCGGTTAAGAAACATGTCGTGGTGTAATGGTATGTTGCAGAGTTTGTTGGGAGCAGGTCCCGGGTTCGACCCCACGGCTTAACACAAAATTTTGTCACACTGCGTGCCGAGCCAACCTTTGGGGAGGGATACATGGTGGCCTTCGGGTTGGCCAATTGTCTCCTCCTCATGGGTTCTCCATTAACCAATCATAATATGCCACATCACCAACCTGAAAACCAACTGAAACTTGACACTTGTCGAACCATGATTGAGTATTGACCATCATTGACCTTGCATAGTCACCTACCACGTCAGTAGTACGAACTGCTGACTGTGCATTTTTTTTTTAATTTCTTGTATTGGAAAAGCAGACAAAACTCAATATCTTCCTCATATGAACTCGGTTTTCTGTGAAATGAGTTGCGTTGGGATAGTTTCACCGAGACGGACGTGTTCGTTCAGGTTTCAAGCCATTCTAACAACTTTTATTTTTGAGCTAAACACTGAGTGCCTGATCATTCCTCCCCACTAGAAGCCTTTTGGACCCCAAAAGATACTATTAATTTTTCAACAGGTGAGGGTACATCTCCCTCACCTTCTCAATCTACAACCATCTGGCTTTTGTCTCTTGAGTCCCACTCTAAGGTATTCAGCATTCCCTCTCTTTGAAGTTTTGGTTCTTTTGTCAAGTATGAGATCTCACTGAAGCTCATCAAGATATTCTAGTGAGAAATCATCTATTGATGGTAGCTGAACATGCTCTCCTTGATCATCAATCAAAGGAGGTTCAAACAATCTCAAATTATCAACATTAACAATAGAGTATATTTGCATATAAGGAGGAAAATCAGGCTTAAATGCATTGTTACCAATCTTTTCCAGAATTTTGAAAGGACCATAACGGATTGACTTACGATTTTTACCTTGCACTTGAAATCTCTCTTTGTTGATATATAACCAAACTTCATTGCCAACTTGAAATTTCTGATCAATCCGGTGTTTGTCATGCCTTGCCTTGTAGCTGCTCTGACTCTTTTCAAGCCGTTCCTACATTGTGTGATGTATCAACTGAATTTTCTCTATGAACTTCCTTGCCTTATTGATGTCCCTATGACCATGGATGGTGAAATATTTCTCAAAGATGAAGTCCAATGGAAATCTTGGCAGGTACCCAAAACATGCCTCAAATGGCGATGTGTTTATGGAAGAATGCTTTTCCCTGCTATATGCATGTTGTATGTAATGCAATTGTTCATCCCACAACTTCGGATGTTTGCTGCAATATTCTCTAAGAAGATGAATGATTGTTCTGTTGACCACCTCAGTTTTTCCATCTGTTTGCAGATGAAAGGTTGCACTCTTATTCAACTTTGTGTCCATCATGTCCCACAAATTTGACCAAAAATTTCCAACAAATCGAGAATCTCTATCACCTACAATGGAAGTAGGAAGACCAAAATGAACCCAAATGTTTTGGAAGAAAAGATGAGCTGTTTGTTCAGCTGTAATTTGCTTTTTACATGGTGTTAGTATACAAATTTTGTTGAACCTGTCTACAACTACATACAAGTAATCATGACCTTTCCTTGACAATGGAAGACCTCCTACAAAATTCATTGAGATACTCTCCCATGGACGTGAAGGTACCAGAAGTGTAGTGTACAATCCTAGTTTCCTATTGCTAGGCTTTCTTGTTGCACACAAAGAACATCCTCTAATAAAACGAAATACATTATCAAACATGTGTGGCCAATAAAAATACCTTTGGAGATTCACTACTGTCTTGCCTAGACCAAAGTGTCCAACAATCAATGAAGTGTGCGCCTCCCTTATGATAATATTTATTTCTCTCTGTGGAATACAAAACTTACCCAAGTGATACAACAAACTGTTATGTAAATGGTAATCCAACTCTTCAATTTGGTTTCCTTGACTCAAGATTTCATACACATCTCGAAAGTCATTATCATATGCATATTGTTCAATGTAACTTTCATGCAAAACAGAATTATGCTTGAGTATAATAGATGAATTTACAATAGGCCTTGAAAGCATATCAACGACCTTATTGTAGATTCCATTTTTTTACTTGATAACCAAATGGAACTGCTGTAGAAAACCCATCCATCTAAAATGTTGTGATTGCTGCAACTTTGACTGTGATTGTAAGTACTGCGATGGTTGATGGTTGGTATGGATAATGGTCTCCTTCCCCATCAAGTAGTGTTTCCATTTTTTGACACTTTGTACCAATGCGTAAATTTATTTTTCATAAGTGGGATAGTTTGTTACAGTTCCATTAAAAATTTCAGAATGAAATGAAATGGGCTTACCATGCTGCATAAGAATTTCTCCCATGGCGTAATCACTACCATCCGAATGGCTGTCTAAGATTCGGAAGAGCCAATTTCGATGTTGAACTGATCTTTTTCTTTAAAGTGTCAAATGCTTTCTGCTGTATATCTCCCCAATGGAAGACTCGCTTGACACTAGTCAATGCATGTAATGGAGTTGTAATGGAAGAAAAATTAGCAATAAATTTCCTCCAATATTGTGTTTCCTCTAAAAAGCTTCTTACCTCTGCAACTATATTCGGCTTGGGCGAATTAAGAATGACCTCAACCTTAGAGGGGTCTATCTTTAGCTCACCTCCTCCAACAATGTGTCTCAAATACACTAAATAAGTCTTGCCAAATTCACACTTTGACATCTTTAAAAACAACTATTCTTTTCTCAAGACATCAAGCACTTTGTTTACATGCATGACATGTTCATCTATGGATTTGCTGAATATGAGAATATCATCTAAGTAAACAATGAAAAATTCATGTAGAAATGGTCTCAATACATCATTCATAACTCTCATGAAAGTAGCTAGAGCATTTGTAAGACCGAAAGACATAACAAGCCACTCAAACAATCCTTGTTTAGTTTTAAATGCGGTTTCCCAAATGTCCTCTTCAACTATTCTAACTTGATGATAACCACTCTGTAAGTCTAACTTAGTGAAATACTTTGCATACCTCAACTAATCAAGAAAATCATCAATTCTTGGGAGTGGATAATTATTCTTTACCATGATTTTGTTCAGTGCCCGAAAATCCACACACATGCACCAAGTTCCATCCTTCTTTGGCACCAAGATAATGGGGGAACCACATGGCAAAGTAGATGGGCATATGATACCTTTGTTAAAAAATTCTTGAATTTTCTTCTTGATTTCCATACTCTCCATAATTGACATGCGATACATGCGAATGTTTGGAAGTGGAACATCCTACTGCAGTTGTATCTCATGCTGAATTCCCTCTTGGAAGGTAACCCCTTTGGTTCCTAAAACATCTCGCCATGCTTTCTTACCACATCAAACAAATCAGATTTTAATTTGTCATCATAACCTTCAAAAGATTCATAATCAATATCATTATTTTTCTTGAGCATGAGAAGCACACAATTTTTACTTGCATTTACTAGTCTCTTCATCTGCCCTGCATTAACCAAAGAAATGTTCATGTTTTTGCAATGGGCTCTCACAATGTACTCCACCCAATTCTTGAGAAATAATTATTTGTTCTCATGGCCATAAAATACTGCTTTCCTATCATACAAGTATGGACTACCCAAAATGATTCTTGAGATGTCAAGTGGAACTACATCTAGCTCAACTTCATTAATGAACTTTTCAGTAATGGCAAATTTGAATAAAATATCCTTGTAACCTGTAAGTTTGCATTATTGACTATCCAACCCAATGGATATGGCTTATGATGAGGTAAAGTTTCAAGGTTAAGCTTTTTGACCAAGTCTTCTGAAATTAAGTTTGATTGTGACCCACTATCAAATAATGCATTAATCTTTGTATGATTAGATATTAACCTTACATGGAACAATTCTATTCTTGATTCTTCATTTGGAGTGTTGTTATGACTGTGTGAGGAACTAGTGCTTACACAGCTTCTTTTCCTTTTGTGACCATAGCTGAAATCTTGGTCTCATCACCAGAATGTGATCTAAGATCATGTTGTGTGGTAGCAATCGTCTTTTGTTTTCCCTTATTTTTTTGTTTCTTAGGCCTTAGTTTGGGATGTAATTTCAAACAATGGGCTTCATCATGCCCAACTTTGGAACAATGTTGGCATATGGTTTTCTCCCATTCTTTCTTCACACTTGCATTCTTCTTTCCCTTATCTTTCTCCTCACCCTTAAATGGCTTCTTCTTACTACCCTCTTCCTGAATGTTCTTTCCCCTTGCTTGAAGGTGCATGGCTTGCACACACACCGCATCCAAATTGCTTGGATTGAACATAAGGATAGTATGTTTTAAATAGGAATGTAAACCCCCAATATATTTCAACAATGTATCTTGGGAATTCAAGTTTATTCCTAACAACAAATCCCTCTTTCTAAACTCCTAGGTATAGTCTTGCACTGTTTGGCCTTTAAGCTGCCTAAAATTTTTCCAACTCATAATGGATTTTTGCATATAGGCTGAAGGGTAAAACTGCCTTTTAATTGCAGAAACAAATTCAACCCAAGAAATGGATATATTACCATTGTTGGCTTGTATGGGCCTGGACCAGGTTCAAAGGTGATTTAGCCAAGCAAATCCTGGTACTAATGGCCCTTTCGACAATAGTCCGCGGAGCACGGACTGAGGTCTCAGCCGAAGTAGTATGGGAGGGTGCTAGAACCAGGTTTCCGCACCCTTGGGATGTATGATGGGCTTCTGGAGGTCCGCGGTCTGACCCGTCACTATGTGCACTTGCTATTCCTTCACAACCTGCAGTGCTGCTTCCGCACAATCCTAGTTGGGGCGCAACCCGTAGAATACCCAAGTTCCTTGCTATTTAGTCTGTTATTATCCAATTACTTAACTTGTTCATGCAAGACTAATGATTATTACAACATATTCATACATCAGTGCACGTGATAAAAACAATATAAACATAAAGAAGGCAATGTACAACAAATAAACATAAATAAGGATCAACTTCTCTATTAATCTTCAATCCCGATTACAGACTCGACACTGCCCTGCGCACTCAGCTGCAGGGATCTGTGCACTCAGCTGCGGACTCTACTAGGCCTCTGCACACTCAGCGGTAGAGCCTCTTCCTACTACTACGACCCAATACACTTAGAATCCTACTCTAATCTTGAACCATTCGCATTCTTCTTTCTTATTCCTATGCTCCCTTTACAACTTAGAGCCTCGCTCTATTTGTAGGTCGACATGAATTCAAATTACATTACATTACTTTAGGGCAGACAACCATATGACTTGACCTCTACTTCGCGCTCGGCGCCCACAATTCGTGGAGTCTTACAAAACCTTTAACCAAAAATTGGGCTTTGAGCCCCAAACCATGCTGTGGGGGGATTCCATGCCCAATAGGCCCCCAACACAATAATCGGTCCCGAGTCACTCTGTTGGTGTGGTGATCTTGGCACGGAGCCCCTCCAACTGTTCCCGTACTGCCTGGAGGTTCGCTGTGCACTGTTCTGCGGTTTGCTGGACCTGCTACATGCGTTCCTCTGATGCTTCTCTGTGAGCATCTGCTATCTGCCTTAGCGCATATATCTCTTGCATTTGTGTGAGCTTTCCTTCAATCTCGGTCGTAATGGTGAAGGCCTCGTCAATCCAAGGCTGGACGCGTGCTTTGAGAAGTGCCTCTTTCTGTCTTGTAGCATCCACCTATTCCTTCAGTGCCCTTGCTTGCTGCATCTTTACCAGTCGTTAGGTGAGGATGACTGTCTGCGCAGTCCCCCTTACGTTGTCATACTGTTCCTGTAGTTCGCGTGCCTCTGTTTCCAGGCACTGTATGTTGGGGTCTTCCTGCAAGGATGTAAGGACATCAAAAGCTTGATCCAACATACCGGTACATTCCTACACTACCCATTTGATTTCTTCCAATACTGTTTGAATCACACTAATGCACTGCTCTTGAACTTCCAAAGGAGTGGAAGGTTCTTCCTTTATCCATAGCTCAGCAATCTGGAGGTTCAGCTCTAGCTACACTCGTGTTGTTTCCTTGTGCGCACTTCATACTCCACTTTCCAATAGTGGATCTGCATCTTTATTGGTAGGTTTGCGGCAATGGATAATTCTGGAATGCGTCGACACGATTCATCCACTGTTTGTGCGATCTACTGATTATGTGACACTAGCTCATCACGCTGTAGGTTGAGCAGTTCGATGTTGATCCTCTGCTCACTCAATACCTGGATTGCGCGGCCTTCCCTGGCGCATAGCTCTATTGTTATGCCATCCAGCAGCTGGTACAGGGTGTCTCACGAAAGGGTAGCCAAATTTAGGCCAAGTCCCTTGATCCTGCCCACTGCGGCTCTGTCCTCCTCACTCTTCGCTGTTAGTGCTCCTTCCGGTAGCAATACGGTATTAACCATGTTTGTGTGCAGCAACTGCTCCACTACTGATGTACCTACGATGCCGTAGGCGGATACTGCTCCTTCTTATGGAGCTCGCACCTGAAGTTCCTGCAGCTGTGCCCTTAGGGCCCCCAACACAATATGTTGCTCCGTCATGGCTTCTTGGAGTGCTTCCCTAGTGCCCTCGCGAACCATGTCGTCGATGTCATAGAGGTCACCTTTTGTAAGAGTAATTGGTTCAATGTCTAGTTTGGAGCCCTTGACCTTTTTTCGGAGACCTGATCTCTCCGTGATGCGCGGCCATTTCAACTGGGTGGATGTTGTGCTCGGGTCCATGCCTTCTGCTGTATCTGGTCCCTGTCCTGTAGACACGTTTTGGCCTCCTTCCTCCTATGTCATGGTGGCCCCTATTGCCTGTGCTGCTACTGTCTTTTCGGCGGCCTTTGCCTATTCTACGGCTGCCTTTGCTGCCTTGTGGGTAGCCCTTACCTCCGCGACCGCTTGTTCGTTGCGCTTTTGCTAGGCCAAATGGGTGATACGCAACTTGGTTGCAACCTTCTACTTTTGGGCTACTTTTCTATCCTTCTCCACCAGATCTGGGGCGCGCCACTCAGGAGGCCATGATTCCAGCACGGAGAATATCGCATCATCAATGGCGATGAAGGGGAGCTTGGTCCAGTTCTACGCCGGATCTTTACGCGCCTTGATATACACATTATGCATATCTGCCTTGAAGTCTGCAAAGCTTTGCAGATTGTTGTACACTGTGGGGGACAGGCGTGGCCTCCTGTTGATCCACATCCGGACGCTCGCCTCCATGAGCACCCAAAAGATCTTTGTTTCGCAGATCTGTGTGGCATCCTTCGTAGCCCAGAGCGATGCGTACTTTGCGGCCTTTGGTAAGTCCTGTTCAATATTAGGGAACTAACTGTCCTCAGGTAGTTCCCCTATTACCAGCAAGATCGACAAGAGCAACCACACGTAGTGGAAGGTCTTTCCTTGTTCCTGGGCTTCTTTGTAGTTAGTTAAGAACTCCTCACAGAGGAACTCAGCCTAGTTGAATTGGACCCCCGCTGTGCATTATTCTGCCAGTGCAACGATCGGCACTGGTACCTCATCTCCGCGACATTTCTGCATTACCTTCCCAGCCAGGAGTTGAGTGGCTACGTGCACCCCTTTATCTTTAATGCTGCTGATTGCATAACCCCTCTTCTTCTTTTCCAATTTGTATTTCTTCTTCATGGCCTTTATGAGCACCAAATATCCGGTTTTCCCGGCTATCTCCACGAGGTCCTTTCCCTTACGGGGGAGTCGGGAAATCTTGTGGATAAGATTTGCCATGATGGGAATAGGCTCCTCCAGCCATAAGTACCCATCATGCACCAGGCATAGCAGCTGCTTGATGATGAAAATTGCGATAGGCACACGGTGAAAGTGTGGAATCCATAGTAGCTGAAGTAGTCCGACCTTCTCCACACCGCGCAGCTATTTCTGTGGCTCAAGCATTGTAACTGACCCCTCCGTACTCTGCTTCATGAGGTTCTCATTCTCTAAATGTGGGAACTTCTTGCTGTCTGTGAGGTCCCAATCTTCAAAATTCATTGTGGGCACGTGGCCGAGAGTCAAGCCCTCAAACACAATTCCATCGGGGAGGAACGAGGTTTGGAGTGCGCTCTTAGCGGCATCCAAATCTTTGGGTATCTTGGCTTTCCCTTTCCGGGGAGGGACGTAGTAAGGAAATTTTTCTATAGTGCGCACCGGCTGGATGTCTTCTTCCAGGTCTTTGACTGCCTCTATCTCATCGACGAGAGCTTGTAGGTTCTCCTCCTCATCATCCGTCTCAATGGTGACAATCTTTCCCTTTTCTTCCACGGAGAGTTTACCGAACCGCGGATTCCACGGGGACATGCGGACTCCCGCCGCCTACTTATCTTTCTTGGGCCTCGGCGTCTGAGGCAATTTCTGGATTTCCGGCGCGATTCCAGTGTCTCCGGGAACATCATGCACCATGGGGTTCTATGCGGCCTCGTCACTGGTTTCTTCTACATAGCCCAAACCTCTCCTGGTAGTTGTCATCTTGCTTTAGCTATCTATGGTTGTTTTTGAGCTTCGGGGCTCAAATCTCACTTGCCACTTAACACTTTGTGCTCTATGTAATTGCTCAAATCTCAAATGAACAAGTGTTGTCTCGTGGCTAGCCCTTGGAGTTTTATAGCATCTTTTGAATTCAAATCCAGCCATTCCCCCTAATTCTAAGTCATCAATGCTTTCTTGGCGGTAGATTTCCCTAAATCTAGTTCTTAATTCATGTCTTAAATGCTCACCGCCCACTCCCTTTTGCCTTAAATTAGACATCTTGTTGGCTATGTGGGGCCTGACCCAGGTTCAGCAGTGAGTTTAGCCAAGCAAATCCCGGTACTACTGGCCCTTTCGGCAACAGCCCCTGGAGTACAGACTAAGGTCTCACCCGAAGTAGTATGGGAGGGTGCTAGAACTAGGTTTCTGCATCCTAGGGATGTCTTGATGAAGGTTCTGGAGGTTTGCGATCCTAATCTGCGCGCTGTGCTTCGCACAACTTTCTATTCTTCGCAACCCGTGTGTACCTTTGTGAATACAATATTATTCCGATCTGATCCTTATTGTGTTATTATATTAGTGCTTAACTTAGTTTGTGTGGGCCCAATATTCTTATTACTTATTTAACTTTTAGATAAGTGTGCATACTCGAAAACAATATAAGTGCATAAAGATAACCAGAACATAGAAATACAGATCTACAAATAGACGCAAAATATTCTGAATCAATCTTATATTTATTAATACTCAAGTTCAGTTACAGACCTGACACCACCCTACGCACTCAGCTGCAGGGGTCTGCGCACTCAGCTGTGGACTCTACTAGGACTCTGCGCACTCAGCTGCAAAGCCTCTACCTACCACTATGACCCAATATCCTTCAGATCCACTTCTATATTCTAACCATGCCTTCACATCTATCTATTACTTGTCAAGACTAAGACTAACTATATTTACACTTAGAGCCTCGCTCTATTTATACAATCCCATGGTCCGCAGACCATGCATAGGCCGACACACTTTATATTAAATTACATTATTTTAGGGTAGACAACCCTAGACTCTTGTGCTCCGTGCTCGCATTTTGTGGGGTCTTTACATTACACTTGACCAAAACTCGGGCTTCAAGCCCCAAAAACATGCTATGGGGGGATCCGCTGCCCAACACATCTCGTTATGAACAGTGACACCAATGGTTACTTCCCAGCCTATCCGCGTAGCATCATAGCCCCCTGTGCACATGCGCGAACCTTGTGCCATTTTGATTCTGCGCGCACCTCCCTCATCGCATAGTTCCCAAACAGAGTCTTTTAGAGTCCTGCACTCTCTTTCAACTGTCTAGAGCACTGAGACTATGCTCCCTATGGCTAGTCAGGTGGTCGCACCACCTGTGCGAGACTTCAATTCACCTTCCTGCATAGTCCACAGAAACTCCTCAATTGTCTGCACGTCCGCTAGCACCGCGCATTCTACTGTGTGTAGTGCGCTCCCCTGGTTACTGCATTTGGTGAGGTGCGGTCGTAGCCATGGCAGCAGAGTCATAAATTCGCGACAACAATATTCTAATGCAGTGGTACGATCATCTTTATCTTGCCTTGTCATCCTTGGTTTATCGACGAGACATGCCTGCATGATCTCATTTTCTAGCCTCTTGATCTCAGCATCCATCAAAATGCTTTTCCTCCTCAATCGTATCCGGTCCTTTTCGAGTTCGTGAAGTCTAAGGTTCCCTCGTCGGATGGCTTCCTGAACCCTTATATGTTCGACCTCGAGTAGGTGTGTGATTTCTTCCTCCTGGTCCTCGCGCACTATCACCATTACAGGGTCCAGTACGTGCAGATTCGTTTTTGTATGTTTTTCAGTAATTATGGTCTCCACTCTGTTCCGCACCTTGGGAACCATTTCCACGTTCAAGGTTTTGCAAATGGCCTGGTAGGCCCGTCAAACTACTAGTACGTGCAGGTCCCAATCAGTCCGTTTTACCTGGTCAACCTTGTTTAGTACTCTTCACACCCTATCAAATAGTTCAACGTGGATACTTGGTAGCACGCGTCACCTTTCCTGCTCCTGCAATTTGTTCTGATTCTCTATTCTTGGGCTGGTGTGCGCTTGTGCAGGCTTTACAACATACATTTGTACCCATCGAGAAAGGTGGGTGTGCAAGTTGTTTCGCCCTTGTTGACTGACTTGTATTCGAAGTTGGATTTTTCCAAAACGTAGGTGCATCATCCTTTTGCATTCGCGCCAGTCCTCAAAATTTCCTTGATGCATACCCCACCATCGTGCGGGTGTTGCATGCAGTGCCCATTTTAGCGCATCGAACCACCACTGTTTTCGTACTACGCTTTCAAATTTGCTCAGAAATTCATCCACTGCTGATAATCCATCATATGTTAGCAACTCCCTTGCCTCTGTTGTCACGCAGCTCAGTGATCTAACCATCATGTTGCAATCAAGCGTTGTTACTTCATGCAGCCGATACTGCCATCGCTCTATTTCTTCGTCTGAATCCGAAGTGTAGGAGCTTTTGCACTCCCACGAAATCCTTCCATCCGCAGTCGGATTCACCCAATCCTCTCTTTGTGTAATTATCTTGTAAATACAATCGATATCGTCATCACTATCGTCGTCGCGCACCAGTTCAGTGTATCGCGCTCCTTCGGCCGAATCTAGTGGTACTACCACGCGTAGTGACGTTTTCTCAAAGATCATTTTGTGCTTCTTCAGATTTATGATTCTGTTCATATCTGTAGCCCAATATATTCCTAGTAGCGCAGGATAGGGATTGTTGTCATCGACAATCTCTATCACTTCAAAATCCACCTACACGCTCGCACCTTCAATGTCAACTGTTACCCCTTGCAATATTCCCATGGGCAAAATCTTCTGTTGATTCGCCATTTGTAACTGAATAGGGGACCATTGTAGCACGGGTATGCCCATGCATTCCCATGTTTTCTTTGGTAGTACATTCACATCCGAACCTAGATCCACGATTACCTGATCCATTTCGTACTCACCTATTTGCGCAGTCAACCTCATTTCCCTTCCTGTGCGCAGTGCATGCTTCCCAAGTTTCCGGACCACGTGTGGTTCCCCTGACCCCGCACATCTAGTGATAAGTTCCTATAGTCCTTTGATTGCCTTGATGTTGCGCAGTAGTTTCATGCATGTCTCCAGAAAGGTAGTGAGCATTGAAGGATCCATCCCTGGTTCTAGTTGATCCTTACTACCTAAAGTGGAGGCCTCAGTGAAACTCTTCTTAGCTTCCATGAATGTCTCATTTGTGCGTTCTAAATCAAACTCAGGTTATTTTGTAGGAGCCTTGCGAATCCACGCACTTTCCTTTATCATCTCCCGTGGTCATACCACTCCTGAGCATCATGTTTACATTTGGGTCTTCTTTGCGCGGCTCAGACCTCATCATTTTTAAATTCTGAGTCAGAGGGGGCTAGAGTACCCCCTTTTCGCGCATCCTCGCTATTAGCGAAGGGCAATCTTCTACCTCATGATCAAACTGAGTACAGTACCAACATGATATTCTTTTCGGGTTTGTAAAATTGCAGGTATAATGCCCTGGCCCTCCGCAATTGTAACAAATTATTTGGCCGCGACCCCTTCCTGGTCCCATTCTGCCTCGACCTCGACTGTGCCCCTGAAACCTAGCTCGCGCCATTCCTGCATTTGGGTCGAGGGCTCATGTTTGGGTGGAGGTGGTAAACGCGAAATTTGCTGTCTTATCAAACTGACCGCGCTTCTCGGAGAAACCTTTGCAAGCTCTTCCTCGCTCTCCCGCGAGGGTGAAATTAAGGGACTGTTTTCCAACTCTTCACTACTTTCGCTTTTGTAGATCTTCCCGCTTCACGTAGTCTTAAACATCAATTTATTCGCAAAACCCGCTTTTCACACAATAGCATCTTAATTGCAGTGTTCAAAGATTTAATATACTTACCTCGTGGTCCCTTGAGAAAATGTTGCTCCACCTCACTATAGCTGACGGTCGTGTCTACCGCGAACTCAGTGATAAATCCTCCTATTATTCGGTGGAGCCAATGGTCCACAGCTCATGCGATCTTATCTTCTGATGCCTCTAGTTTGCGCACTAATTCCGGAGTACACACTATTGGTTTGTCGGGCCTACACCTTCCCTGGCTGTCGGCTAACTTCGTGATCCACTCATACAGCTTAGAAGGAAAGGATGCAAAGAAAATTTCTTGGATTTCCCTATACAAGTAGCACTCCAACCACTGTTCCTTAGATACTTGCGGATTCCTGTTCTCCTGTGCCGTGAACTTGTGAATCTTCTTGTCCAACCATTCTTCAATTTATTTCTTTGTTGTATTCTAGTGGCACGACATCAGACATCCTTTATGCAGATCCCAGTCTTAGCAACAGAACTATTTGTTGGCTTGTATGGGCCTGACCCAAGTTCAAAGGTGATTTAGCTAAGAAAATCTTGGTACTACTGGCCCTTTCGGAAACAGTCCGTGGAGCGCAGATTGAGGTCTAACCGAAAGTAGTATGGACGGGTGCTAAAACTAGGTTTTGCACCCTTGGGATGTCTGATGGGCTTCTGGAGGTCCACGGTCTCACCTGTCGCTACGCGCACTTGCTATTCCTTCGCAACCTGCAGTGCTGCTTCCGCGCAACCCTAGTCAGGGTGCAACTCGTAGAATACCCAAGTTCATTACTATTCAGTTTGTTATTATCTAATTACTTAACTTGTTCATGCAAGACTAATGATTATTACAACATATTCATACATTAATGCGCGCGATAAAAATAGTATAAACATAAAGAAGGCAATGTACAACAAATACATAGAAATAAGGATCAACTTCTCTTTATTAATCTTCAATCTTGATTACAAACTCGACATCGCCCTGCACACTCAGCTGCAAGGCTCCGTGCACTCAGCTGCGGACTCTACTAGGACTCTGTGCACTCAGCTGCGGACTCTACTAGGCCTCTATGCACTCAGCTGCGGAGCCTCTTCCTACTACTACAACCCAATACACTTAGAATCCTACTCTAAGCTCGAACCATTCACATTTTTCTTTCTTATTCCTATTCCCCCTTTACAACTTAGAGCCTCACTCTATTTATACAATCCCATGGTATGCATAGGCCAACATGACTTTACATTACAATACATTACTTTAGGGTAGACAACCTTATGACTTGACCTCTACTTCGCACTCCGTGCTTGCAATTCGCGGAGTCTTACAAAACCTTTGACAAAAACTTGGGCTTTGAGCCCCAAACCATGCTGTGGGGGGATTCCATGCCCAACAACCATGAATTCACATTCCTCTTGAGTCTTTGCTTCCCACCAGACTATTGCTGCTCCTTCTAGCCTCAATGAAGCCAACTAGATCTTTATGTCATCTTCTTGAAGGTTCTGAATTCTGTATTAAACCTCCAATTGTCGAATCCAATTGTCTAAATTTTCTACATTCACTTCACCATTGTACATGGGAAGTTCAAACTTAATGTCCAATTTGAGTAAGGGAGATATTCCTTTTGGGGTTTGGGAATGAGTATGAGAAGTTTTTGTGGCGGAAGTGGAATATGTTGCTATTTGAGATGTTGAGGATGATGAAGATGACGAGGAAAAAGAAGATGGTGGAGATGGAGGAGGATTTCCTCCATTATCCTTTGAATTCTTCTTATCATATTTTTTTATCTCCTAAGCTTCCCTCTCCATGTGGAGGCTTAGAACTCTCTCCAACCATTCTAGTGTTCCTCTCTTCATAGAGGATTCTAACCATGTCAGTCAAGTCATAGAAATATTTTTTGAATGCTTCCTCTTCTGAAAGACCCTCAGTATTTCTTGCTCTAGACATGATGGCTTTGGATTCAAGCTCAGCGTTTGGTACTGCTTGTAGCTCCTCGATCTCAATTGAAGGTAAAACTTGAGGTGTTTCAAGTGAAGCTAGAATTGGAACTTTGGGTGGAGATTATGGCCTTGTGGCTCTCCTTCTTCTGGGCAGTACCTTAGGAGTTGAAACCAACAATTTCCCTTCTCCTCTTTGCAACTTTAACCTTGTAAGCATCATAATTTTGCAACCATTAAAACCCTACTTACACAAAACTCAAGCAATCAATCAAATAAACCTTTCCTCTTATACCAACTTAATCTGTTATTGAATGTTATTTTTGCTGTGCTAATTTCAATTACAGATTTATAAAGAAATGCTTGGCCATTTCTTCCTGTGCATAGGTTTCCTTAGGTTTTTTGTGAATGTAACAGGTAAATTTGATCAAGTTTAATGTGACATTCATGAGAAAAACAACATGAAAAACAAGTGTTGAACAACAAAAATGAAAAGTGTAGCAAACCATCAACATGAACACTTAACACAATGTTTTGATGAAGGAGTTCACCCCTCCTGGGCTACATCTCCTTGGTCCAAGTTCCATGGCTTGGGCCTCTGTATTAGCTCAATATGGAAAAAATTCAGTTTACGAATCTCTATTGCTCCTGAAACCTGCTTCAATGTGTTCAGAATGTCGAAATCAACTGGGAACACCTTTTCCTAAGCTCCATTTGGTTGAAATTTGCTCCAGTTATGACCAAAACTGTTTTTCCCTAGAAAAATTCCTCTAAAACTAGAGGAACTCCAGTTAGCCTTGCTAATTTTGGAGGAATCACCAGATTTTTTGGACCACCAAAAAATCCACCAAATCAAACTGTGGGCTAATTAACTGTTAAGTGCAGTTTAATTAATTATTAAACCTATTTAGCACATTTAAATACGTGGTTATGGCTAACCATTAGCCTTTAATCCTCCGGTTTTCGTGGTGGACACATGTCGTGGTCTTTAATCCGTGCGGTTATGTGGAGTAGTTGGCCTTAATGCCGGTGGTCTCTGCGACGATGAACACATGTGACGGTTAGCCGATGGTTCCGAAACCGTTAGCCTAATGGTTTCCATAGAGGATAGGTCACATGTGGTGCCTTGGAGTTGTGGTTATGGTGTGTCACATTGTCCATCGGTTTGTTAACTGTAATAGTTACATGTTACCACCAAAATGTTCACATGGGAGGGCTGGCCCTCCTAACCATTAACCATAACACGTTCAAACTTCAAATATGTGTGGTGTACTATACTGGTTAAGAAACATGTTGTGGTGTAATGGTATATTGCGGATTTTTTTGGGAGCAGGTCTCGGGTTTGACCCCCCAGCTTGCCACAAAATTTTGTCACACTGCACGCCGAATCGACCTTTGGGGAGGGACACATGGTGGCCTTCGGGCTGGCCACTTGTCCCCTCCTTACTAGTTCTCCATTAACCAATCATAATATGCCATCTCACCAACCTGAAAACCAAACAAAACTTGCCACTTGTCAAATCATGATTGAGAATTGACCACCGTTGACCTTGCACAGTCACTTGCCACGTCAGCAGTACAGACTACTGACTGTGCATTTTTTTTTTAATTTCTTTTGTTTGGCAAAGAGAACAAAACTCAATATCTTTCTGATACGAACTCAGTTTTCAATGAAACGAGTTGCGTTGGGATCATTTCACAGAGACGAACGCAATCATTCAGGTTTTGAGCCATTCTGAGGACTTTGATTTTTGAGCTAAATACTGAGTGCCTGATCAGGACAATAAGGTCTCATTTAGCCCCTTATAGTGGTAACCTGTGCAATACCAAGAGACTCCTTTATTATTTGCGCACTACGCATCCTCAGTGCGAAATATTATCATCCTTGTCTCCTGCACTTTCCCTCTCTGCAAAGCCTTGAAGATCATTCCCTTAATTTGGCATTTCGTAATTCCAGTGGACAGTTGGGTCATCCCTTGGCCCTTGCAGTGGAAACCTACATACCTAGAGTCTCTTCCTTAATCATTGCACATTTCACACTCCTAGTGCCCAGACCCTCACCTATTTCCGCTTTAACTTGCACATTGTTCCAAAGAAGGCCTCCCTTTTAGTCCTTGTTCATTGTCCCATCACAATCAACATATTACATGAGAAAACAAGATAGAATAGGTGAGTTGCGACGGATATTGTCTTATCATGAGTGAAATTCATTTGCAGGTACTATCATTGATCTAGGTGGATATTGGTGGCCACTCGCCTATTCCACCTAGACCTCCAATTGGTTTCATCCACTTCCTTGAGTATAGCACAATTTACTATTTTTAGCAGTTTTTTGGGTCTTAAACTTCTGGAGTTGTTTTGACCCCCTAAACCATGTTTTGTTTGTTTGTTTGTTTTTTTGTTTGTTTGTTTGTTTGTTTGTTTGTTTTTTTGTTTGTTTTTTTTGTTTTGTTTTGTTTTTTTTTGTTTGTTTGTTTGTTTGTTTGTTTGTTTGTTTTTGCTTTTTTTGTTTTTTTTTGTTTTTGCTTTTTTTTTGTTTTTTTGTTTTGTTTTTTTTTTTTTGTTTTTGTTTTTTGTTTTTTGTTTTAACCATATGTAGGGGCTTGATGCAAACATTGTAGTACTCGGAGAGACCTTTATAGCAAGGTATTGTATGTGCCAAACAAAGATCATATGACCAAGTTGTGACCTTGGGAAGTTGGTTGTCAAACTAACCCCAACGGGGCCCACAAACTCTTGGTGTTCCATCTCCTAGGGTTAGGATTTTGGTTGTTTAGGGTTTCCCTTTGTTGTTGAATAATAAAAGGCGCTTTAGCCTCATTGTAACACTATTTAGAGGCATGTAACTACCAGATCCCTTCTCAAAGATAAGCCACCATCGCCTGAGCTAGTTTATTTCCATTCTGTATATAAGCATATTTCATTTCTTTGAGATTAATGAAAGGAAGATTTATTTTTGCTACATCTTTGTGTTTACGTTTATATATTTATTTTGTTTTGTTCTTGCATAAGTTCGGATCAATCATCCTAACATGGAAATATGAAGTTCAAGGAGGTAATTAAGGAGAGGTTTCAAGAAGAAACTTGTGAAGATGAGACACAAAGATGCTATCATGCAGGAGTAAAGGAATCTTGGACTACAACAGTCATATGAAAACTCACATTGACTTAGAAGGTTCTAATATGTATCCATACCCTTTGGAGGGTGAAGATGAAGCACACCTCAGATCAATCATGAAGAGTTGAAGACATAGTAGCAAAGAGAATAACCTGGCATCGATACATTACAACAAAGTCTCATGTCACAGTTGCCAAATTGTATCTTCTCAAAGTGTGAACACAAGAATGTTATTTTGTTCTATGTATTTTCACTGTGCATTATTAGTGGAATGTAATTATGAAATTCCATAAATTGGAAAATATAAAATGTGTGGAAGCCCAAGGGTTACACATGGAATGTGAAAATTCACTAGGAAGTTCAAAAGTCACATGGGAGCTCAAGAATCATGAGGGAGGTCAAGAGTCATATGGGAGGTGAAATGTCACCTCATTTGTTATAACTAAAACCCTCATAAGTCAAGTAAAGGGCTTTTTCACCTTGGCTTCTCTAGCTTGGCATAGGAGAGAAGATCATTCTTTGGAGGAGCAAGTAGTGGCTTAATGTTCCACTATTGGGGCTAGTGTTGCATCATTGTAATTGTGAATCTTCGAACTTTCACTTAATATTTGAAGCTCTTAGACCTGATGCACTTTCATGCATGCATCGTGGATGTTGTAAGACTATTATTTTAATGTTTACGATATATGTGTGTTTTCACATGTACTAAAGAAAATGAACTATTTTGTTGGCTATGGTATAGATCTTGTTGAATGTGCGTTCTTACTTGCTTTCATGATCACTATTACTTTGCAAACTATTTAGCAGTTTAATTAATGACTCTTTCTATGCTCGCGTGTGTCTTTATTAGGATAATACTATTACTTTTATTCAAAAGGCTCACTCTTTCTCACACATCGGTGAAAGTACTTTATATATATTGCAATCAGTGTTTCACAAGGCTTACTTGCTTGCTTATCTCAAAATTATATGCATGCTCTCTTATGTTGTTCATTGCAGCGAAGAAAAATCTCTAAGAATAAGTGGTAGCCAAGCCTTTGTTTAGGACGTGGCTCCTATCCCAAATGATGTGAGGTCTAATTGGGACTTCATAACGGGGAGACCTCTACTGTTGGCGACATCTAGCACCGTGAACATAATATGAAAAATTGATTAATAACTATAGTTAATTTATACATTTGTATATTCTTTTAAAGTTTACTGTAGAGAAATTTTTGGGTTCAATTTAGATCTTTGGGGATTCTATCCATGTAATAAATTTTTTATCTAATGAAATTAGTATTAAAAATATTATATTTCTTTCTCTTTTTAAACATATAAAGGGAATATATATAAGATTTGCAAATATTTTTTACATGAAAATTTATAGAGAAATGAACGCTACTACAAATAGGCTCTCAAAGCATGATATACAACTATGTGAAAACTAGGTGATTATATAGGAATTGCAGAAGGGGAGGCTATGGCTTACCAATAATTGCAACTACATGACTTGTAAACTTATGGTATGATGCACATTATTGTATAAGCCGAAATGTTTATTAGTTTTTGTATAAGTTTTAAGTTTGTTAGACTATTCCTAGGTCTTGAAAGGCTATCAAAGTGATAATGCATTTGTTAAATGTATTTTATATTTAGCTTGGATACAACTACCTTTTTTTTCTTCTAAGTTTTAAGTTTGTTAGGCTATTCCTAGGCCTTGAAAGACTATCAAAGTGATAAGGCATTTGTTAAATATATTTTATGTTTAGCTTGGATACAAATACTTTTTTTTTCTCAGAAAAAATATATGATTTATGAATGTGAGCAATTATAGGAATATATGAATGATAAGTTATTATCTATAGATAATTTTTAAAAAATATAATGCCAATTATATATTTTCAAAAAAACATGTAACTTCTTATTCACAATTAAGAAAAGAGAGTAATTCATTAAAGTTGGAAAGATGACCATGTCTACTTTAAATAATATGTGATATTATTACAAATTAATGAATATTATGTTATTTTCCCAATGAAGAATAGTCTTCCATCTGTTAGCGCTTGAATCTGCCTTAGGCTGAGGAAGGCGAGGTTCAAGGAAACACCAAACCAAGCTCAGCCTCGTAGCTAGCCCTACGAGGACAGGAGAGGGCTCTCTCCCGGTCTATCTCGGTAAAAGGTCTTCAAAGGGCTGAGATGACCAATAAAGAACACTGATTTTAGGCTAGTAAACTGATAGAAAAGGGGTTTTTAATAAAATGATGGGGTTTTTCTGGGCTGCATGGGGCAAAGAAACAACTTGAACAGAGAAATGTAATCAAAAACATAGATTGTCTCCTGAGGCAAGGTAGGCAAGAAAGTTTAACATCAAATTGAGATTAAATGGAATGGCAAGACTGCTGAGGAGCTGACAAGGGCATAGAGGATGAATCCTTGTCAAACAGAAGAAAACATTAAATATGAACAAACTTAAAGGCAGAGCATACAAGCTATGAATTCTACCTTATCACTTCATTTGTTCAATTGGAAATGATCATGAAATGAAATGAACACATAACAGGCTATACATGAAAGGAAGGAGGACATAAATGTTAAATCTCATACCACAGGAATCTCAGAAGCCAGAGTTGTGTATTTTCATTAAAATCTCTGTTAAAGACTGTACAATGGAAGCTCTGTTTTCTCTTACATGCACACCTCTCAGAATTCTCTCCTCACACTCCCCCCTCTCCAAATGTTTTTTAATACAATAAAAGCTCATAAGAAAACCGATCCATGAAAAGAAGGAACTGTTTCAACAGGCACTATGAAAAATAGTAAAGCGCCACTCATCGGTTCCTAAATATTAGCGCATACATATCTGTGACCAATACAAAGGCGAAAGCTGTAGTGTGAACCCTCCAAATCATAACTAAAGACTAGGATAGGCAATCTGTCCCTATTTTTCTGCTCAGGATCGATGTCTTCGTTCTAATTTTGTTTTCAACCTGGACTGCCACGTTATACTTTCCATTTCCTCTTGCTGTTAGACCAAAATGGCATGTGGAATGTGGAGGTCGCCTTTTTGACAAGCGCATTGAAAAATCAAGCCACGTTACTATTTGAAACAAAACCATTTTTACATACAGTAAATGGACCAAGAACCTTTCCCCTACAGGTCGATGAAAAACCATTTTTTGTAAAAACAGAGCATCGTTTCCCTTGAATTCCTCTGATGGCCAATTAAGAGATAAATGTTGGAGTGCATATCCCTTTGAATCGTTAACTGAAGTCTTGAAATAGGAATCGAATCCTATGTCTTCTGTTGTGATGTATATCTTCGTTCCAATCTAAAGTATTTTGGCTCCGTTTGAATAGCGCTCTTGGGCCATATTCATGAGCTAGCTGTTGCTACCCAAATCACTGCCGTTGCACACGGACTGTTCTACTAGAAATTGCTCTTTGGCTAGTTCGTCGGAACCTCTTGCTGTTATTCAGTAGTGGAGTGTGCTCGAGGCACCACGTAAGCAGTTCTTCACCACATATGTCTCCTCCAGAAAGATTAACTGAGTCATCTTTGCCAGTGCTTTCCAAGTTTCCTCGCACAATAAAGATAATTTTATCTATAGGATAGCTTATCCTTAGAATTTCACTTCCACCTATGTAAAGGCGCTGCCTTAACCGTTCACAAATAGCATCCAGTACTTGATCATCCATAACAGTTAAAATGCGCACTTTCTTGACAAGATCTAAACAAAGATGGCTTCGAATTTCCCTTTGTAAGTCCTCAGGTAAATCCTCCACCAAATGTTCTTCATTAACGCCCCGATTTGCTACCCACTTGAACTGTTCAGATTGCCTCACTCGCCTTCGCACAGATACTGGCAATCGTCGACGATCCATCCACAGTTCCACATCACGCTGTCTCAACTGCATTTCTAATCTCCTGCGGCCAAGAGATTGGAGAAAATTTTGCATATTTCCAATAAGCAGAGCAAAGAGCAATAGGCCCAGTCCAATAATTCCCATTGAAAACAACACTTCCCACACAAAAAGATTTGGGACTTGATTGCCAGCCATAGTGCTGATTTGCTGAAAATTGCAGAACAATGAATAAATGTACTTGGTGATGACACTATTTGTTATTGTCAGTGGAACTGCTGGTTGAGTATATGCCATATGTAAACACCGTTGAAAGAGAACCTTGTAGACAATCTGTGCTATTTGAATTATTTAACCATAGTTGCCAACAACAAAACTTTATGAACAAAATATTGTTTCTAAGCACATAGACAAGTAAAATGCACTTATCAAAAGTGGTCACTTGTGGTAGCTCAGAAATAAGATATCCTCCGACATTCAGTTTTGCTATTAATAGGCCTCACCCTTGTTCTCTGATACCCATCTAGAGACTAGAACATCATGACCACGCACTCAAGTAGTCCCATCGTCAAATCCCAAGTCTCAACACTGGATATGCAGTGGAAAGTTGAAGATCCCAGCCTCGAGTAAAGTAGAGAAAGAGGGAATTTCTAGTGACTGCCACCCAACAACTATAGAAATTTGCCGACATCTAGATAATGTCATGTTATCAAATAAGTCAACAAATTCACAGTTCTGCTCTAAACTAGAGTCATATTGTCCACAAATTGAGAGTGTTATTTGGAGTTACTGACATAATATTTCTTGAGGCTATATTGGAATTACAGTTAGAATAATCACAACGGGTTAAATGTCCCTTGCATATGTCCATCCACAATATGAAACTGCAAGATAGATGAAATTTTTGAAAGGTCTCTTAGTCCCATTCTCAGGCCTTTAGTTGGCCAACATTTTTTAGCTCGGACCTCCTATAGGTGTAGACTCTGTCAACGCTTCCCCTGTGTAAAGTGCTTCTTGACTAGTAACTGGTTAATCAATAGTGCTGCCTTCGAAGCCAATGACTGCTCTTACTCTACCAAACTGATTTCATCCTGTTCACCAATGAATCATCAAGGAGAAGAAGGATTTAAAAAGGCCTTGCTTGTTGATTATTCCCCATTGGCAGGTACATGGCATGTTTCTAGTTGTTTCAGACCACGGCAATGGTATAAAACTGCTGTAATGCAAATGTCTTGGTCTCTTGCTGTAGTGCCTGCAAGTGCAAGCTGCGTAGCACGCTTGTGGTTGGTTCATGTAAATCTTTCCTTGTGCCCACAACTTTAAGTACCCACATGTATACATGCCACTGTCATGCATCTGTAAGCCCTTTATGTAAATGCCAACTTTTTGTTTCGTTTGAATGCAGAGATAGGAGCTGATGAAACTGCTGCCATTTGAAGAACTGTAGAGCTTTGGAACATTTTGACAAATTACATATTCTAAAAAAAAACACATTTAATGATTTCTTCTTCAAAACAGGGTTTTGAAGAAGAATCAATCTCACATTTGACTTGACAAGACGGAGTCTAACACCATCCAAAGGTTTTTTTTTTAACCTTTTGACACAATTTTTAATGAGGCTTTAATAGTGACTTTTGAAACAATTTTTGATGAGGCTTTAATAGTGACTAATGGTAAATTAAAAATAAGAAGGATTGTATTAAAAACAAGAAAGGTTGCTGAGGCAGCAAGTCCCTACCATGAAATACTTGATATTGCCTGCTACGAAAGACTTGTTATTGCCGGGAGCGATTGTCGATAGAACCCAGATGGAGCATACTTGCTTGGACCCACCCCAAACGAGGTTTTCGATTATGTTTTTTTACTTGTGGCAAGGGTGGATCAGGCAGTGTGCCAGCTGTGACCTCATCTGCATGTATTACACTTCCCCACTGAGCGCTGGAAGGTTTGTCTATGAAACATGGGCCTCTTATGTCTCTTCGCCTCGGTTTCGCCCTCACCTTGGTGGTCTTCTCTCCAAACATGGCCACTGAGTTTCTCAAAACCCACGATCAGCTTTTCACAAACAAATGGCAGCCTACCCCTGCTAAGCATTTGACATATAATTTTGCGAACTTTGCATTTTCTCCTTTTGGCCCTTACTGGAGGCATTTGACATATAATTTTGCGAACTTTGCATTTTCTCCTTTTGGCTCTTACTGGAGGCATTTGACATATAATTGTGTGAACTTTGCATTTTATCCGTTTGGCCCTTACTGGAGACAAATGCGTAAGCTCTGTGCTTCGGAGTTTCTGAGCTCCAGGAGGGTAGATTACTTCCGCTTTATTAGAGAAGAGGAAGTCTCAGCTATGACTTGCTCTATTATCAATTCAGAGATTCTCGTCCCTTAAACATCAGGAAAGCCATGGCATCGTTGGCTACGGCTATAACTTGCAGGATGGAATTTGATAAAAAGTATTCAGACACAGACCTAAAATGTTTCAATTCCATGGTCAGAGAAAGTCTTATGTTACTTGGCTCATTTAATATTGGAGATTACCTACCTTATTTAGGCTGGATGGATTTGCAGGGTGTCAACCGCCAGATGAAGAAACTACACAAGACATAAGATCAGTTGTTAGAGAAAGTAGCAAAGTGAAAATTGTTCTAGAACAAAGGTCCATAGCAGAATGGAGGAATGCCTTCAAGGGTTACGAGGATGCTGCAAAACAATATGCATTCATGGCTAATACAAACACAATTTTGGAGATGGTATGTCTCGCTCTCTTCTTTCTTTTGTTATATGCTTGTATCATATACTATGATTTGTTATCGTTTTTCTGTCTTGTCTTTGAAGTTAGTTTTGCATCTGTAATCAGTGGTTCTCAAGCAGGTCTTAAGCTTAGGATCTTGGTTACTAGTTTTCCTGATTATTTAATGTCATTAGTTGTTGAAGAGAACACTCTCCCAAATTCTTGGATGGGTTACTTGATCAAAGTTCAAACAGACCCTATTTGCGCCTTCAAATATGCTATTGTAGCAAGTTTGCTGTCTCAGCAATGCCTAGAATTTGGGCTGAATAGAACCGAAATTTGGCCCTCCTTTGGCCCTGTCGCTACCGGCGGAGTGCAACTCTCACTTAGCTCCGAAGTTTTTTGAGTGATCTGAGTCTCAAATTTGATTGAAAATGTAGAAGCTATCAATTCAAATATTGCCATTTTAACAATTCAACCATATTTGCGTCTTCAAATATGCTGCTATAGCAGGTTTGTTGTCTCAACAATGCCTAGAATAATGTAAAAGCTATCAATTCAAATATTGCCATTTGAACAAATCAACCCTATTTGTGTCTTCAAATATGATGTTGTAGCAGGTTTGCTATCTCAACAATGCCTAGAATTTGGGCTGAATAGAACCAAAATTTGGCCCTCCTCTAGCCCCGTGGATGCCGGCGGCCTTTGACCGACCCTCCATTGTCCAAGTCTGAGTGTAACTCTCACTTAGCTCCGAAGTTGTTTGCATGATCTGAGTCTCAACTTTGATTGAAAATGTAGAAGCTATCAATTCTAGTAGATAATTTTAAATTGTTGTAACATGTAGGTTGGGATTCATGCTAATGAAATTGTATGAATTCTGCTTTGTGCAGGGAAAAAAAAAGGTACGATGTCTAACATACCTTCAACAAGAAGTTACATTGCAAACCAACAATTTAAAAACAATGTGTAATTTGCACCTACGTTGGTTGGATGGAGCTCTCATTGAGTGAGTAATTTGCAACTGCCTTGGTTGGATGGAGCTCTCATTGAGGGAGACTTTGCACAAATTCCTCAAGCAATAAAATGGCTGAGATGCGAAAACTGCCCACTGAATTGCTTACCATGTGAATGGAAGATGCAGCAACTAGCTGTACTAGATTTGAGTTTCAGCGAAGACATAGAGGCAGTCTGGACAAGTTTGTCTGATGAAAAGGTAATTAGGAAAGAAAAATATAAACAAAAAAATAACGACTGTATTGCTTGCATGTAATTTCCACTTCCACTATGAATAAATGCTCTCATATTACCAAAAAGAAATACTGGGAAATACCTGCTAAATTGGTTAATGGACAATGCTTTTGCAGGGTCCCCACAATATAAAAGTAACCTTCAGGTTCTTCCAGATTTAAGAAATCATACATCCCTCATAAGGCTGCAGCTTTGTGGTTGTACTGAGCTGAAGGAATTAGTAGAATCTGTTGGACTTTTAATCTTCACCAGAATCTGTTGGACTTGTTGGACTTTTAATACATCTTAAGCACTTAGATTTGTGAAATTGTTAACTTGAAGAAACACGAAACCTGGGTTGTCCTGGTTCCAGATCTCCCTTGTTCCGTCATCTCCCTTCCCTCAGTCCTGGTTCTAGATATCCCTTGTTCCCTACCAGATCTCCCTTGTTCCCTTAGTCAGTTTTCCTCTTGAAACACAACTAGAAACACAGGTATTATCCTCCCCTTCTCGATAGAATCCTCTAGTTCTCACCAGCTTCAGCTTCCGCTTCCCGACACGGAAGCAACATGCATTCACAAGTTGTGACTTCAGCCACTCTAAATGACTTAGACACCCACCCAACCGAATAAACACTCTGCTTGGCTTCGCAAAACATTCTCATAACATTTAATGTTTTAAATTAATTTTGGCATTAATTAAACAATTTCAAAATAGAAATTAAATCGATCACCCTAACCTATGGTTTTGGCCTCCCCGCCTTGGGAAGAGGCCAAATAAGATGTGAAATCCATTGAACTGTAAAAAGTACACAGCAAAAAACATGTAGGGACTAAAAAATTAAAAACTTTAGGTTAATTATGACCTAACTAATGCTTATCAGAGGATTCTGATTACTATAGTCCCTTGCCATTACCTGATGGCAGGGACTAATAAGAAGGATTGTATTATAAGGATAAAATAAATATCCAATATTTACAAGTTGTAATAACTTTTTTTTTGTAAACTCAGGCAGGTCCTTTTCTATTAACAATTCACGAAACTATTTACATACACAGAGAACCACCATCCGCCCTGAAGGGAAACCGGATGGGGAAACCTCCAAAAACAGAGTTTAACATCTCAGAGCTCTGGAACGAGCCCATGCCATTGATACCTAACTAACAAACTAACAGCACATATGATATACCTCTTTAACATCTATTACATACTACGAATAGAGCCAAAACTACTTCTAATGGTCATAATCATTTCAAATTGAAGACAAAGCATAGCGAATTAATCATCCACAATCTCCAATTTCACCTCTTCCTTGCAGTGCGCCTTGGATAACAGTTTCAGGCTTCTTTTGATATCCTCAAGTTTCCTGCCCTGATTCAGCAGCGCGGAATGCAGACTCCTCATTTCCCCTTTCAGGCTTGGGTACCCTTGTGCAATCTCCATCATTTCCTCTGCAATTTGTTCCATTGCCTTGGCGAGCAGGCACTTCATTACCCAGAAAATATGCAACGCCTGTTTATACTGAGAGAGGCAACCTCTGGTATTACTTGGGTCCGGCAGGAGGGAACAACAGTCATTCATCTCAAGATCGGAGGCCTCCTCCAGAACGTTCTTTTCCATATTTTCTATAACTTTCCTTATATCTTCATTGACTTCGTTGTTGTACACACTCTCTGGCTCCCTGACCGTCTGGCCCATTGTTCGGCGTCCTCTTTTCCGTTGGATGGGGGTCTGCACTTCATTTTCTATTCTCTCAGCATGCCTGGGTCTGCCGTGTCCCCTGCTACCTCTGCGCTTACCCCTTCTGGGATGGATTTCCCGCTTATTTCTTTGGCTTCCTTGGCCAACTTCGAACCTCCCTCTCCCTCTGCTCTCATCCTGCCCTTGCCTCATCTCGCCTTCTCCATTTACTCCTTCATCCTCGGCCCCCGCCTGAACTTTCCTCTTGATCCTTTCCTCACTCTCTTTAACCCTCTAATATTTCTCCGCTCCCCGCGTTCTGTCATCCTCCTGGTTCCTCTGATTACCCTGACTCCTCATCGTTCTACTAGCCTCCTCCCTCTCAACTCTTACCTTCATGCCGCCCTCCGCCATAGTCGCTTTCTCTAATTGGGAACAGGATTCCTTCACCTTACCTCCAGTCTCATCCACCTCCGCCAACTTGCATGTCCTGAATTTATTGTCCTCGCTGTCTTCATCGGCTCTCTTTGCTTGAATTCCACCTCGTCTGCCCGTCCTCAACACTCCGCCACCATTTCCTTTCCCTCTAATTACCATAATTGGCATGGTGACTTGTCTCGGGATCCTTTCTTCTCTGAAATCGTTCCCTACATCCTCTAACATGATTGCCTAGGGGTGAGGTTTGTACTGACAACCTCTGCCTTCCATCATGATTCTGCGCCTGTTCCTTTTTTCCACCCCGATCGGGGATAAAAGTTGTAATAATTATTTGTTAGAGTGAAAATTTAAAATTCATATATTCCTTTCATCTCTCACTTTGTCCATTTTAAATAATATGTGATATTATTATAAATTAATGAATATCATGTTGTTGTTTCAATGAAAAATAGTCTTCCATTCAATTGTTTCTATTTTTTTTTATCTTAACCTTGCATTCAATCGTTTTTGTTTTTCATTCTTAACCTTTTGATACAATTTTTAATGAGGCTTTAATAATGACTAAAGGTAAAGTAAAAATAAAAAGGATTGGATTTGAATGATAATAATAATAATAACCTTGATCTAGGGAGTAATTCTCACCCTATCTCCTAGCAATAAAGTGATCAATCTCTCTAGCTTTTCCTTTCCCCTATTTGTTTTCAGTCTCTTAAGTAAAGGTCTTAATTTTGCCTTAGCTCCGAAGAAAATTCTAGTTGAAGACATCATCTGTAGCGTGGAATTTGGTATTAAGAGCCTTCCTGATAAAACTAAGGACACGATTAGGCAAGATTGTGCCGCGGCCCTTAGGAAGGCAAAACCGCCCCAAAGTAATATTAGCAAAGTTGAGTTTGAGGCTCTTAAAACCTTAAACCAGAACCGCGATATTGTCGTCCTAAAAGCCGATAAAGGAGGAGTAGAAATCATCCTTAACAAGGATTATTACCGATCCAAAATGTTGGATCATCTTAACAATAGTGGAAGTTACAAAAAGCTTTCCAAGAATCCTTTAAAGAAGGTTTCAAGGGCAGTTGCTCTTGCTATCAAGTCCTGTAATTTCACTGATTCTTTTTCCTAGAAGCTCATAGAAAGAAACCCCATCACCCCTAGGATCTATGGCCTTCCAAAGATCCACAAAGAAGGGGTTCCCTTAAGACCTATTATCAATACCATCGGTGGTCCTACTTACCTTCTTGAAAAATTCCTTGCCTTAAAGCTTAGACCATTGGTTGGTTACACAGAGTCCTTCGTCAAAGATTCTGCGTCGTTTGTTGATGGTCTTAAGAAGGTAAAGCTTGACCCCGATGATATTATAGTTAGTTTTGACGTGGTCTCCCTTTATACTTGTATTCCCATCAATGAGGCCATGGAGGTTATCAACAGGCTCACTGACCCAGATACCGCTCAGTTAGTTGAGTTGTGTCTTACTTCCACCCTTTTTAGCTTCGAAGGAGAGTTCTATGAGCTAACTTGTGGGGTGGCCATGGGCTCCCCCCATCCCTGGTTGTTGCAAATATATTTATGGAAGATTTTGAGTCCAGAGCTTTGTCCTCAGCCCGTCTCTTGCCAAAGCTTTGGAAGATATTTGTAGATGACACTGGTGTCGTTTGGTCTCATGGTCATGATGAGTTGGATCTCTTCTTCCGTCATCTCAATGAACAATCCTTCGCCATTAAGTTCACTATGGAAAAGGAAGTCAACGGTTTCCTTCCCTTCCTTGATGTTCTCGTCTTTAAGAATATTGATGGTTCCTTCTCCCACTAGGTATTTCGAAAAAAGACTCATACTGATCAATATCTCCACGCCAACTCTCATCATTTCCCTGCTCAGAAGTTAGGCATTCTCAACACGCTGGCTACTTGTGCATTAAGAATCTCTGATGAGAAAAACTTAGCAAAGGAGAAGGCTCATCTCCTGGATGTCTTTGATAAAAATGGTTACAATAGACACCTAGGTCAGAAAGCCTTCCTCAAGGCCCAGAAGGAGCACTCTGTCCATAAAGATCCTAAAGATCGGATCCTAGGGGTACACCTCCCCTACATCCAAGGAACCACTGATAGGATCACCAGGATTCTTAAGAAGCATAATATTCCCTTGACCTTTAGACCTCTTAACACCATCCGTAGCTTTCTTAGATCTGTTAAAGATCCTGTCAACCCTAAAGACATGAAAGGGGTCTATGTCATTCCCTGTTCCTGTGGGGCCCCATACATTGGTGAAACTGGTCGCTCGATTATTCAAAGGATTAGTGAGCACGCAACAAACTTGAGGCATGGTAGGGCCAAGTCCTCAGCCCTTGCTGAGCATGCCGAGAAACTAAACATCAAGCTTGTATCGAAGAGGCTCAATTTATCGCAAGAGTGGCGCAGTTTCACCATCGTAAATTGAGGGAAGCCCTTGAGATCAAGAAAAGACCTTTGAATCTCAATAGGGATAACGGCTGGAAGTGATCTGAACTTAAACAAGAACGCAAAAAACAGAGATAACCATAAACACAAATATTCAATGGAAATAATACTTCATTTCATTAATGTAAAATACTGAAATATGCTTACAAACAGTAATGGAAATAAACCAGCTAGGGCGATGGTAGCTTATCTATGAGAAGATATGTGGTGGCTACATGCCTCTAAACTATCTTACAATGAGGCTCAAGGGCCTTTTTATTACTGAACAATAAGAGAAAACCATAAACAACCAAAACCCTAACCCGAGGAGATGTAACACCAAGAGTTTGTGGGCTCCGTTGGGGTGAGTTGGACAACCAACTTCCCGAGGTCACGAATTGGTCATATTATCTCCGTTTGACGCGCACGATAGCCCATTGGAAAGATCTCTCCGAGGACTACGAAGGAAAAGACGATTTTTCAACAAAAAAATTGCTGGCGGTAGATTTCCCAAAAAACGTCGTTTAGGGCCTCAAAACGGCTCTGGAAGTTTAGGACCCGAAAAATTGCTAAAAATAGTAAACTATGCTATAATTAAGGAAATTGAAAAAAACCGAAAGAAGCACTTGTGGGGATCCAAGTGGAATTAGCGGGTGGCCACCAATATCCACCTGGATCAGGAAGATTAGTAGGTGTTGGATCCTAACCCTTTTAGCTTAGCCTCTTCTTTGCCTGACCCCTCTCAGTTTGTTTAGCTGGTCATTGTTTTCTCTTGATATCATTGGTTTAGTAATAATAATATCGCTCTTTTAATAACCTTAGTCTCTTTAGTAATTAATATTCTTAATTATTCACCCTAGACTTGGATTATTATTAATTAACTATTGTAATATTATTCATTCACTCATATATTAAAAAAATAAATAAAAAAATTGCCCTATACTAATTATATTAATAATATTAATTTGTAATATTATTTATAATATTAGCTTGGAGTATTACTTATAATATTACTAAAGGTTAATACATATATTACTATTAATAACAATATTTTAAAATTGGTATAAAAAATAAGATAAATAAATAATAATAATAATAATAAAAATAAATAAATAAATTATATTATATAATAATATATATATATATTATTTTTACAAATTTTACCCTAGTTTATTATTGATAATAATATTCATATTATTAATAATATTAATTTTAAATTAATATAATAATATAACTTGAAGTTAAATATAATAATATTGCAGCTAATAATAATAATAATAATAATATATATTAATATATAATATATATATATATATATATATATATATATATATATATATATATATATATATATATATATATATATAATCGTTAAGGGTATTTTTAACTGTTGCCCGTTCATATAGCCGTTGAAGGACCTGCATGCTCTATTTAACAGATCGCTTAGAATTGTTCCTCAACTTGTCCTGACGATGAACCACACTAGTTGGTTCGAAACACGTCAACAAATGATTCTCTATGTGATTTTGCTGAAATCTTCTCACAATCAAGTATGGATCACAGAAGTCTAAACTCTTTAATAAATGTCCAATATTTAAAAGTTGAAATAACTCCTTGTTAAAATCAAAATTTCATATTCATGCATTCCCTTCATCTCTGGATAGGGCTTCATTTATAAGTATGGTTTGCAAGAGATTTTTATTATATTATTTACTTTCATTCATTATTTATCATTTATGGATCATTAATATTATCCACATTTAAAAGGTGATTATATATCTTCCTGATACATATATCATTGTATTTTTTTGTGTTTCTATTTAATGTTAATTATTTATTGTTTTTGCATAAGGAATTAAAGTGGGAAATCATGCAGAGGGTAAGGAAGAAACCTGGGTTATTTATTTAATAATTTATACTAACACTAAAAAAAAATAATTATTTATTATTTTTCTCAAACACTACAGAATAAAAAGGTTTATTAGTGCTTTGTCTTTTGTCTCAACTATGTTTAAGATGTTTTACACTGTCTTTGGAGATAACGTATTATATGCTAAATAAAAGATATTAATTTAACCAATATAGGTAGGTAGGGTGAGAAGACATAGTTGGGTTCCCTTTGGCCAGTCTAATGGATATCTGCTAGAGTACCCGATCGCCATAATTGTTACCACTAACTTGGAAAATGTAGATAGGTTGATGTGGAATGGAATAAAAGAGGGATTCAAAAGTCAAGGAGTCAAGAGAGGTTTTCAAACAAACATGGTTTGTTCAAGAAGCAATAAGCTAGATCATGTATTGCATCTAGTATGGGGAGGTCGCAACTAGCAGTTTCATTAATATAGTTGTAATTGGAGAACAACTCATGGACTTCCTTATATACATGAGACTTTTGCATTGGGAGAAGAATTGCCAATTGATATGAACAAATTATTTGAGACTTGACCTGAAAAGTGTAAGTTTGAATGTAGACACACAACATCCCATCATTGGAAATACTCATGGGGTTAGTTCTTAGTCATTTGACAATAGGTCTCCCTATTTGGTAGGTATTTGAAATTTAAAGATCAATTTTCTAACTAAGCTATGCAAAAATTGTTATCCTACTTTTTAAACAGCTTAATAAACTTCACATTTAAATTGTTTAACGCTAAGAATATTGAGAGAAAAGCAAGGTGAGCATCAAACAAATTAGTAGCTATGTCAAAGCACTCGATTTCACAAGGTTTGAACCTGAGACCAACCCCCAAGTTTCCTATGCTTTTTCTCTGCAAAAGTCACAGAGTACCATATGTTTTAGGAAAATAGCTACTAGAATCAACTTACATGTAAACACCCCTCATAGCCTTGTGTAGCTCTATTTGTTAGTACAACTATATTCGATATTGAATATTTATTATGGGATATTAATTCTAGTGAAAAGCCTCGATTTTTTAACTCTAGGGAGCTCCAACCTTTATTAACATGTATCTACCTACTTGACCATTGTTGATTCTTTATAAGAGAGTAGCGAATCTCTTAATCAATAAGGGAGAAACTGATATAATATATAAGTCTACTAATAATAAGAATTTACTACTCAGTTATTAAACCTTTCTCACATGAATGGAAAAGATAACAAATCTTACTGACTATGAACTCAATTGTAGGTCCAGCAATTGCAAACTTCTTTAGCTATTATGCATTCAAGCTTTATGATTTGCAAAATGATGAATCCAAGGATTGATTAGAGTGAAGAATAAGACTGGTGAAGCACCCTAACAATTATAGTCTATGATCATGGCGATGGACATAAGTGGTAGATAAATGTTTCCAAAAATCATCTCACTAAAAATAGCATTAAACTCAAATATTATCATTTAAAGAAAAATCCCAAATGTTCAAGGTTAAACCAACAATTAAATGTCATTTTATATTTCAAAGTCAAATATCATCACTTAACCATTACTCAACAATAAAACTTTAATTACCTTCACCCAATAAAATGATAAAAATATCAAATTTTAATGTGTCACAAAAATATGAAACCTAACAAATAAGAAAATATTTTTAATCAAAATAAAAATAATATCAAAACAATAACTATAATACCTTTACCTTCCTCCACAATTAAAGTTGATTATCAATATAATTTTATTTAACATGATATAAAACTTCCCATATTTATTTTAAACAAAATATATTTATTAAATAATATATTTATTTTTTAAATAAAACATAAAAGTTAAACAATAATAAAAATATAATTTCTATTTTTAACTTTACAAAAAAATCCAAAATACACATAAAATCAAAATCTCAAATGTTTGTTAAGTTTATCTCGATGTAATAAAGTGATAAACCTTAAATGTCAAAGGATATAACCCATATTTACGTTGTTTCCTCTACCTCATCATTCCACCTTGAAAATAATTAAATAGTCAAAAGTTCACTACTCATCTCTACTTTTGGCCTAATGAATTGATTCAATGACTTGACTTGCATGAGATGCATTCATACCAATCATGCACCTCAATTATTTCAGTAACTTGAAATTTATAAATTTTACATAGTGATGTGCAACTTTATGAACTTTAATATACCTTGCACATTGTGTGTATATATATTGATTTGGAAGTTTGTGAACTTTAATAAAGGTTACACGATGACAAAATATGATGGGGACAAATCATGATTGGGCATAAGGAGAAACCTAGATAGAAATGTTTGAAAACATGGGATGATTTCCATAATCATTTATGATGTCGGTGTCCTAAATATCATCCTCTTGATAAAGTTATCAATCATGTTACTGTGGTTTCATGTATGTTTAAGTGTTAATTCTTTTTAATAAGTATAATAAATTTATTAATCATAAAATTATAATTTGTTTAAAGTCAAATATTAAGTATTAAAAGTTAATTTTAAATATTAAGTTTTTGAAATAGTAGCAGCAGCATTAGCATGAGTAGTAGTTGTTTAATGTGAATTATAAGTGTAAAATCTATAAGATTGTAAAAATAATGTATGTATTTTTTTTAAGTAAAAAATATTTTTATATTTTATATGAGGAATATATATGTTTTAATTTTTGAGGGGTTATTTATTTATAATAATTATATTCAAAGTTATTATTTTATAGTTTATTAAGTTATTAGTGAGAATTGAATTTGAATGAGGAGGATTACAATCATTTCTCTCAATCATCCAAGATAAATCTAATTACTAAAATAATAACTTATGAGCAACAAACAAATTAGTAAAAAAGGAAGAGAAATATATATAAATATCTTATAAGAATAAGGAAGCTCATCTTTACCATTTTAAATATATATGTAATATAATTAAAAGTAATGGATGTTTTATTATTATTATTTAGATATTTCTTTTTCTTTTCATTTTATATTTTATCACACATTTAAAAAAATTGTGATGACTAAAGATTTAAAAACCGTCTATGTTAAAGGTGGATTAATAGTTTTCTGGCTAATTTTGGAAAATGTCACATCCATATTATTATTGGCTTTTAAAATTTAGACCTTGTTGTAGCGGCTGCAGTACCCTCCAAAATTTTGTCCTGCATCTAATTTTGGAGCCTCCCTTGGGTTTTAACTTGATGTTTGCAAGCACTAGGGCTCACCCTATGAGCTCGTGTTGAGTCCTTGCACCCTCCCTGCTTGACTGTTCAATGGACATGTTTTTGCATGTTGGTCACAATGTCACGCTTGCATCCATGTTCTGGTCATGCATAAGGTCCCGCTTCGTGTGTACAAGTTGTATTTGCTATGTAAACATCTGTCGCACTCACACAAGAAGTTGTGTGCATTGTCTTGCAAGTGTTGTCACGGTCGTTCAACGATCTATCACAAGCATCGCGCTTGTCGCTCACACTGTAGGTCAATCATGTTGATTATATATTGTCTTGATGGTTTGAGGCATCTTGTTGTCAAGTCATGTTGAGTGTGTGTTCGCAAGGTCGCGTACGCACAAATTCACTCGCTCACACACTTAGTTATTTTGATGAAGTTCTGATGACTAGATCACCCTCTAACATCTATACCTCCACCCTGGAATCGACTCGACCGACTGTCACCCAGAACAATGCAGAAGTGTCCAACAAGCCATTTCAATATGCGCTGCCCACAAGCTAATCAACCAAGCCTCCTGCTCGTCGACCAGAGAGTTGGACTGGGCAGTGACCGTGAGACTCACTCCCCTCAAAAATTGCACAAAAGTTGTAGACCTTTCCCGCTCTGCTTACTGAGGAAACTGCACAAACAGGCTCGACAGACACCCAATGTCTGTCCCTGTGTCCCTCAAAAAATTGTGCAGTTTTTCCAGCTAGCCACCCAGTTAGTCTACTGGCTGCTCACCCAGAAAAATGTGCAGATTTCATGAGCAATCCCTCAGCTACCTAGCATCCCACCCAGCTCAAAATTTGTGGAGCAGTGTTCAACAGGTCAACCTCCTAGAAATCACGTAGTTTTTGTCACCAGCGATCCTACAGCCTGCTCCCAACTCCCGGGAAAAAATGTGCATTTTTTTTTATTTTTTTTTATTTTTTATTTTATTTTATTTATTATTATTATTATTATTTTTTTCCGGAAAGCCTCTTGTAGCCTGTTGCCAGCTCCACGGAGGAATTGCATAGTTTTTGCTGCCAAGCCCCTCTGCTGCCTGCATTGCTTCCCTCAAGAAATTACGCAGATATTCCCTCCAGCCGAGCTAGATCCTGCAGACAGTGACTGCTGATCCAGATTGTCCATCTTAGTCTCCTAGTGATTTCTAAGCAATTTTCACCAACAGTGCCTGGAGCCCACATCCTAGCTTGAAACCTACCTTGTGGAGCATCATATCCTTGTCCTCTCTCCCGGTTACCTGCATCCGAAAGTGAAAGACAATGCATAATGGTAGACTAGGAGGTTTATGGATTTGATGTCGTCTCGTCATGAGTGATTGCAGATATAGGTACATGGATGAGACATGATGTGATGAAGAACAGGATGAACTAGGAGAGCACATGCGAGGAGATTTGTTCGTGAACGAATGAACAAACGATGCATGCAAGGATAATTTTTCACGAACAAACGATGCATGCGAGGATAATTTTTCATGAACGAACTATGCATGAGAGGAGATTTTTCGCGAATGAACGAACATGTGAAGCATGCCAAAGTACAAGCAACGGAGCGATGTGCACATGCAATATCAAGCAAACACTAAGACCATCGAAGACTCTACACACCTTGCCATGTAGAGGTGAAGCTATGATACACCAAGAGCACATCCATCACTCAACAACACTAAAACTCGACATGGACACCACCAACAACATGAATATACTAGCACTGTCGTGTCATGAGTCATGTCGGCCACATCACTACTATGGGCCATACTGTTGTAAATCAATGTAATATAACGTGGAAGCCCAAGAGACCCACATGTCATACGAAGAGTGATGTAAAGCTGAAGTGTCAAATAAGTCAAACAATCATGAGGGAATTCGAATGGTCACAAGGGCCAGTTTTACCCTTCGCTATAAATACCCCCTCATTTGTACATGCAAAGGACTTTTCACCTTAGCTCCTCCCACATAGCCTTGAGAGTTCGTAGTCTTTTCTTTGAGGAGTGAGAAGTCGCTCCAATGCCCCTCTCACGGGATTAGTGATGTATGGTGTACCGATGTGTCTTGGAACTTTCACTTAATTCAGAAGCCGGATAAAAGGCCAACACATTTTCACACATGTATTATAACTGTTTGTAAGACTAATCTTGAACACTTGTAACGCATGTTGCTTTAACCTATGTTAAAATAATTGAAATCTTTCGGTTTCTCTAATTCATATATTTTTGAAAATGTGTTGTATAAGTTATTAACATTGTCCTGCCCGCGTGGGTTGCCTCACCGGACATTAAACAAAACCTTTCACAAAAACTTGTTACAAAGTGTGGAATGATTACAAAGTTTGACCCTGACAACACAGTGAAGGCAGAAGATCACTTGGACAACTTCTACCTACAACTGCAGACACTTAAGGTAAGGTACGATGAAGTTACATGCAGATTGTTTCCATGTACCTTGGATGGTCATGCAACGGTATGGTATCACAACCTTCCTTTCAACTCCATCCATAACTGGGGTACGTTCAAACGTATGTTCCTTGAAAAGTTTGTTGATGACAAGACCCCAACGATGTTACTCAAAGAATTGGGAATCTTGAAGATGGAGGGGAAAGAAAATGTAAAAGATTTCAATTAGAGGTTTTTGCGCATATTGAATAAGTTTGCAGCGGAGATGAAACCTCATGACTCCATCATTGTTGATTACTACACGTCCGCACTTCTGACCAACATTGCGCAATTCATCAAACGAGTTGTGTAATCAACGGTATTAGAAAACTGCGAAGAGACAATCGTTGTTGAAAAGGACCTATGTGCAATTGGAGTCATCCAGGATGACGAACCAACAAAGGACTCCAAAGATGCGAGCATGAAGCCCTAGATTGTGGCGAGCAAGGGTAAGGACAAGGAAACAAGTGATATTGAAACCCTTACTCGTCTAGTAAAAAATTTTACAACAGAAGTTTCTGAGCTCAAACAACAAACAGTGGACACATCTGGGAATAGCCGACTGCCCAGACAAAGACAAGGAGGCATGTCATTAGGCAGCAATTGTTTCTTGATTAAAACCACGCAGAGCTCAGTGTTCTAGCTCGAATAGTGTGCGAAAAATGAATTTTTTTTCATTCCATGAAGATGAGAACTCGGAAGGGTCTTGTTCGAACTGGAAGAAAGTTACAGGTTTAGTATGCAACCGTGCACTAGACTTAATGAGTAGTACGCAAAGACAGCTGGGAGATACATACAATGACAAATATGTTGTGCCTGATGAGGTATCAAGTGCTAAGCAGGTAGTGAACATGTATCAGTGCTTGCAAGCAGCGCAGAAGAAAAACATCAAGAAGCAACCCCAAAAGAAAAATGGTTGTTACAATCTCAGAAGTCAAGGGGCTCCCCCTACACTTGGGGAAATGAAACAAAAACTCGAACTGTTGTGGAAGGTTAATACACCATCAATCCAAAAGAAGAAAACACAAAGCAAGCCTGGGAAGACAACATTGGACAAGAGTACGTCCATGAGAAACAAACTACAAAATACTCCGCCAGACAACACGAACACCAGTCTTACCCTAGACATCTTGGTGAGTCTACCCAGTCTGGATTAGAACATTGTGGAAGACATGAAGAAAACTCGTGAAAAATCCAGTTTGTTTGAGTTAGCTAAGACCTAGAGTCAGCAGGACATCCTGTTGTGCGAACTGGGGCAGACATCAACAAACAGCGCAACATGTACCAGCAAAGGAGGAAGAACACCTCCCGGATCACTTTCAACTGCGCTAAACACACTCTGGATGGAAGAAGAAAACTCCGTTTTCCCTCCATTCCTTATTTAATTTGAAATATTTAATTGTAATGTTCACAATTGTTAATGTCATGTCGCTCTCCATTGCCAAAAAGATCAATGCACAATGGAGAAAGACATCCATGTAGATCATCCAACTCGATTGGACATCTATACCAGCCATTGGTGAACTTCAGGATATGATCATTCGACTATCTCATGATGATCGAGTTCACCAGTGCATAAACATTTTTTTTGTGGACATACCATAAGCTTATGGCTTATTACTCAATAGAGACTAGTCCAGCAAGCTAAATAGATACTTTGCTATAGACTGGTTGCACAGGTGGCTTCCGTACAAGGGGAAAAAAATCAAATTCGGGTGTTATCCAAGAGATACATGAGGCACAATGTCACTCCCATCAATGGAGAGAATGAACCGTTGGCCTTCACAGAGCTCATGTTTGACAACTGCCTCTTGGAAACAACGATGGGGTGTTATCCCGCATGGCCACCTCCAACCCCACTAGACACGCAGTTGGGTCTCCTTCCTTACCCAACTTATGGGAATGAAACATCTACAATGCATTGTAACATTAGTAGTAGTAGCCTCAACGTAGCCGTGCTCAAAGTGGTAGGTGATTCAGAAATATTGGTACTACAGGTACATAACACCATTCACTATTTATCACCTCATCTCAAAAGTTACTAGCAAGAGGTATGGCGACTGATCTCTAATTTCCAAGCATTTAATATCACTGTTGTACCAAGAATGCGTAACCAGTTGCTAATGCTTTGGAAAACACAACTTCTAGAATGTCACCACTTAGGGATAGATTTACTGTTGAAATTTTTTATAGACCATCTATCCCGGATAACATAACTAATTTACGCGTGTTTTATGATGATCAATAGATACTTCATTTCATGGCCAACACTGATATCTTCAAGTATGAAACGATAGACGAAGACAAGCACGAGAAATCTTTGCAAGCTGGGTTAGATAAAAAGAAAGGCCACCTCATCCCCAAAGGTGTGGTGTCTTTGGAAAATATCTATGACTTTCAAGAACACTTTCAGGGGCTAAGGAATAACAAAACCCACAAGTCTACCATGATGCATGAACTGATTAAACTGGGGACAGAACAATATTTGAAGTTCATCAATCTCGGTACGTGTTGCATGCAGCAGGAGTGACAAGCCTTTGTCCGCTTGTCCAAACAATACAAGGATGTGTTTGTGTGGATATATGATGATCTAAAAACTTACGACACATGAATAATCCAACACATCATTCCGATCAAAGAAGGGGTCAAGCCATATCAAAAAAAGCTGAGGAAAGTACATCCATCACTTGAACCCCTCATGCAGAAAGCGCTCACCAAGCTGTTAGATGCATGGATCATATACATAGTTCGTCATTCTACATGGGTTTCAAACCTTTTTCTTGTACATAAGAAGTATGGGGAAATCCTCTTGTGTGTTGATTTCCATAACTTGAACTGCGCCTTGGACAAACAAAATTACCTCGTGCCATTTATGGAGCACATTTTGCAGACAATATCTAGGGCACAAACATTTTCCTTACTTGACGGGTTTTCAGGATATAATCAGGTCCTAGTAGTAGAACTTGATAGACTCAAAACTACCTTCCGTACCAAGTGGGGTACGTTCGCATACAGACGAATGCCATTTGGGCTTGTAAATGCAAGCGCAACCTTTCAGCGCACCATGGACAACGAATTCCACGAACTCATCGGACAGAGCGTAGTGGTGTACCTCGATGATGTGACTGTGCTTTCAAGAAAAAAGGAAGACCACATACACCATCTGAAGAAAATTTTTGAGCGATGCCGGAAATACGGGATTTCCTTGAATCCAAAAAAGAGCATATTTGTAGTGTCTGAGGGGAACCTCCTTGGGCACATCATTTCCAAAAGCGGGATCAAGGTTGATCCAGACCAAGTCTAGACTATTACACAAATCACTCACCCAACCAATAAGAAAACAATGCAGTCCTTCTTGGGAAAGATAAACTTCCTACGGAAGTTTATCTGAGACTATTCGCAGATAGTAAAACCAATGCAAGACATGATTAAGAAGGATGCAGTCTACAGCTGGGGCAAGAGGGAAAAGTACACATTCACTCATATCAAGCAGGCTGTTGTAGAAGCGCCTACACTCTAAAGCCCAAATTTCAACAAAGACTTCCTATTATACACCTTCGCCTCCGAAAACTCACTCGCTACAGTACTCACTCAAAAGGATGAACTGAACGACGAACGTCCCATCTCCTTCATGAGAACAAGCATGCAGGGACCCGAAATCAAATACCCCGCCGTTTAAAAACAAGCATATTTAGTAATCAAGGTGGTGAAACACTTCAGACCCTACTTGTTAAAGAACCATTGCACAATCGATGTGCCTCACCCAACAGTCCGGTCACTTCTCGTACAACAAGAGCTGGGTGAATGACGTATGAAATGGATGACAAGCTTGCAAGAGTATGATCTTGACATCAAGCCATTTCACACTGCCAAGGGTCATGGTATCTACAGACTCGCAGCTAAGGCAATACATACACAGGAGGAAGAAGTAGAGCTCGTCGACTGAGAGAAGGAAATTAAAATGTATGATGTAGTGCAAGCACCACCCACTACATGCAGAAACTCTTGGTATGAAGATGTGCACCAGTACCTTGAGCACGACACCATATCCTTGCACTTCTCCATCAGACAGAAGAGGGAACTGTGCCTCAAAAAAATAAGCCTATCAGTTGGTGCACGAAGTGCTTTACAGAAAGCACAGTAATGAAATCTTGCTCAGGTGCCTGGAGGCACATGAATCAGAGAAGGTTTTACAAGATCTGCATGATGAACTAGCTGAGGGTCACTCTGTGGGAAATACACTGCACACAAAGTTATACAAGCCAGTTTCTACTGGCCCACATTATTCAAGGATTCACATGCTTACGCCCACAAGTGCCTGGTCTATTAGCGATGTGCAGATAGAACGCGAAGGTCAGCAGCCCCACTTCACCCTGTTGCAGTGACTGAACCGTTCCAACAATGGGGCCTGGAAATCATTGGGGAATTTTTCCCACATTTGTCAAAACAACACCACTACATTCTACTAACAACTGATTACTTCATGCAGTGGATAGAAGAAGTTCCACTCAAGCAAGTGAACGACCAGGAAGTCATCAGATTCCTCCAAGAAAACATCATCTCACGCTTTGGTGTCCCAGTACCACTTGTGTTTGACATTGCAACATACTTTTGATCTTTAAAGGTTTATGATTTTTCATTGCAAAATGGTATTGTTTTGAAACATTCATCTAACTACTACCCGTAGGGAAACGATCTTGCACAATCCACAAACAAAAACCTTATCCGTATAATAAAAAATACCGATTACTCTGAGCAGAGTAATTGGCACCTTGCCTTGACGAATGCTTTATGGGCTGACCGCATAACACCCAAAACCTCTCTGAATAACTCACCATACTTCTTGGTATATGGTAAAGAAGTCATCCTATTTCCCAACATCTACTTTCCTACACTTTAGTGGTCTCAAGAATCCCAAGGCAAGCCTTGTTTGCCAATTCAATGTAGGATGGATACACTTCACAAACTACATGAAGAAAGGATGAAATAAAAAGAAAAGTTTACACTCCATCAGAACTGTATCAAGAGATGGTTCGATAAGAAGTTTGTTGGGAAAGCTAAATTTGATGTTGGTGACTTAGTCTAGAAATGGGATAAACCCCATGAAGACAAAGGCAAGCATAAAAATTTTCAGTCCTTGTGGATTGTGTTAGCGCTTGAAATTTCACCTCAGGCTGAAAAAGGTAAACTTCAAGGCAACATCAAACCACTTAGCCTCATAGCTAGCCCTACGGGGCAGGAGAGGGCTCTCTCCGGTCTATCTCGGCAAAGATCTTCAATGGGTAGAGATAACCGATAAAGAACACTGATTTTAGGCTATTAAACTGATAAAAAGGTTTGATTTAGGATTTTTAGGGTTTTGGTGGAAAATTGGGGAAAGGGCAATTTTGGGTGCGGGGATTGGACACAGTTTTCGCAGGGGGTTCTTTGGGGCAAGGTAGGAGACTGTATTGATGCCTTTGATAGATGTGGATGGATGAGAATGACTGGTGAGAAGCTAAGGAGAGCAAGAAAGCACCTTGAATTCTCCTTAAACAACTGAAAACATTGATATTAAGCAAACTTAAAGGCAGAGCATAGCAACCATGAATTCTACCTTAACACTTCATTTGCCTAATTTGCAGAAGAAAAAGCAAGAACATGATTCACATAACAAACTTACAAGTACAAAGAGAAACACACCATCAATACATGTAACCACAAGAATCCCAAAAAGGACTGCAAAACCCTGGTCTTCCTTAGCCAAAAATTGCAGAGATACAATGAGTAATACAATAGAAGCTTTCTCCCTCAAGAGTACAACCATGAAAATGACTAAGAAAGTACATAATATAGGCAAGCTAACATCTTTCCTTACCTCTATGGGTCGAGCTCACTATCCTAGGAGCTGTTTCAACCAATTCCAAACTGATCACTAAAATCTAGGCAGTCAAAACAACTTGCCTCTATAAGCTAGGAAACTAATTCATTCATTAAATTTTTGCCTATTTCATGAATGAATATTCTAGAAGAGATAAATAAGTGTCAAAATATCATAAAAGTACATCATTGACATCAAGGAGGATCAAAATTCACTCCAAAAAGTCAAACCTAGTCAAAACTGCGTTTTGCTGAGCTGTAGGCACAATTTTTGTGAAAATTGCCCAAGAGGTCGCGCACATTTGGAGCAGCTTTTGAGGCACCTCTAGGTGTCAAAATGAGGCAACAGTGGGCTTGTTGGAAAGGTCTGGATGTCTACTTTCCAACCCAAGTGGAATTGCTGAATTTGGTGTCCCTTTTCCCCTCCAAAATTGCAATCTCCCAAGACTGCTTCATGTGTGTCAAAAAGGTGGCAGAAAGTCATTTTTTGCTTGTTTTTTGACCTTTTGGAGGCTCAAAACTTGGTGAAATTTCTTGATATTCGCTGAGAAAGTGTATTTTTGCATGAAAAATCCAAAAATGCAAACTTTTCCTGAAATGGACCTCCCAATCGAAAGGGTCGCGCACGGTGCGTGACCTCTTGGTGAAGAAAACCTGTTTTTTGACCAAAAAATTCACAAATGACCAAAAATGCTCAAATTTTTTTGAAATTTGTGTTGGGGTTGAGTCATTTAGCACCATGCTCCTTCAAGGAAGCCTCAGCCAAGATATGGAGGGGATTGGGCCTTTTTCTTCGTTTGAGTGCCTTGGCCAACCGTCCTTGGAGCACCTTCATTCTTGCCTTGCATACGTGCATTCGGGCCCAATAGTGGTTCTTCATATTCCAGAGCAGGTCCTTATCGCTGTTGGCCTTGGCCAGCAACCTCTCCAAATGAGCATTGACCTGAATAAGCATGGATTCTCGATCTATGGGTGTCAAATCACCGGGTCTCCTACGAGCCAATTCCCGGTCTTCACGAATCCTCCGCTGCTCATAAAGCTTGTGCTCATCCTCCAACTGCTTATTGCGCTGCTCTAAATAGTTAATTATCCATTTTGCCATCTATAGTTTCTTGTGCAGCGACTCATTCTCGGTCTTTTGCTCTCGGATGATCTCCTTAAGCTCTGAGCTAGGAGAACAGGTGTCAAGATCAATGATGTCAATATCTGGATCACCTGACAATCCCTCCTCAATCATGGGCTGCTTGCCCCTCTCTGATACCTGTGCTGCTGTCGAAAGCGAGGCCCCTTTCACCTAGTGCGGAGATAACACTCGCGGTGCTGATGAAGAAGGCAAGACCCCTTCCACCTGATGTGGAGAAAATACTCGCCTAGCTGCTGCAAATAAGGCCCTGTGGCCTCTCTGATAAGTGACCAATGGAGGAGAGCTGACATGTCTAGTCTCAGGGATATCATGCTGCTATGATGGTCCTCCCTCCTCATGAACAATCTCAGGATGTGGTGGTGTCCCTATGAAGAAGTCTCGGGAGATGAAATCCTCCCATGGGATACCCTGCTGGGCCAACTGATGCATGACCACAATCTTGATCAAAGCATAATGGTAAATGCTCCTATGTTGCTGTG